>JADLZN010002959.1:0-161264 GCA_018155175.1 Sinocyclocheilus anophthalmus
CCCACACTTCCCCCTCCCCCCCCCCCCCCCAATCCCAACCCCCCCCTCACCTTCCAAAACACACCCTCCCACACTCCAAACACACCTCACCGCACCTCCCACCACCCCCCCTTCACATCCAAAACAACACTCTCACCTCCCAACCAACCCCCCCCCTCCCACCCCCCACCTCCACTACTCCAAACACACCCGTCCACTCCCCCCCCCATCACCCTCCCCCAACCACACCCTCCCACATCCCAACCCCCCCCCTCACCACTCCCCACCACCACTCTCCCCCTCCCCACCACCCACTCCCCCCCCTCCCCCCAACCCACACACCTCACACACTCCCACCACACTCTCACCCTCGACACCCCCCCCTCCTCCCAACTCCACCCACACTCACACTCCAAAACACACGCTCTCACACTCCAAAACACACGCTCTCACACTCCAAAACACACGCTCTCACACTCCAAAACACACGCTCTCACACTCCAAAACACACGCTCTCACACTCCAAAACACACGCTCTCACACTCCAAAACACACGCTCTCACACTCCAAAACACACGCTCTCACACTCCAAAACACACACTCTCACACTCCAACACACACACTCTCACACTCCAAAACACACACACGTCTCACACTCAAACACACACTCCACTCCCAAACACACACTTACTTCCACAAACACACAATCTCTACACTCCAAACACCACACGCTCTCACCCTCAAAAACACGCTCCACTAAACACTCCAAACCACACGCCTCCCGCTCCAACCCACACCTCCAAAAAACACACGCTCTCACGCTCCAAAAAAACCACACAATCACACGCTCTCATCCACACTGCCAAAACACACCATCACACACTCCAAAAACCCCGCTCTCACTCACCCCCTCCAAAACCCACGCTCACACACTCCAAAACACACGCTCTCACGCTCCAAAACACACGCTCTCACTCACACACTCCCAAACACACACTCTCACACTCCAAAACACACACACACACACACAAACCCACACTCACACACACACACACACCACTTGCAACGCAAAACACTCACACACTCCACAACCCCACGCGCACACTCCCAAAACACACACTCAAAACACACCCTCCCACACTCCAACACAAACACTCTCCACACTCCAAAACACACACTCCAAAAAACACACTCACACACTCCAAAAAACCCACTAACAAACTCAACACACACACTCCACACTCCAAAACACCAATTCACACTCCCAAAACACACAATCTCACAATCCAAAAACACCCACTCACACTCCAAAACACAACTCTTCCACTCCAAAAACACACTCTACCCTCCAAAAACCACTCACACACGCCAAAACCACACACTCTCGCTCTCACTCACACGCTCTCACTCACACACTCCAAAACACACGCTCTCACTCACACACTCCCAAACACACACTCACACACTCCAAAACACACACGCTCTAACGTCCAAAACACCACGCTCGATCACTCACACACTCCAAAACACACTCTCACACTCCAAAACACACTCTCACACTCCCAAACACACACTCACACACTCCAAAACACAAGCTCTACTCACACACTCCAAAACCCACGCTACGCACTCAAACAATCCAAAAAACACACGTCTCACTCACACTCTAAAAAACAACACTCAACACACGTCCATTAAACAAACGCTGCTCACTCCACCACACTCCACAAAACACACGCTCTCATCACACACTCCAAAAACCACGCTTCACACTCCAAACACACGGTCTCACACTCCAAAAAAAAACCACAACACTCAAAACTCCAAAACACCACGCTTCTCATCACACACTCCCAAAACACAACAGCTCTCACTCACACACTCCAAAAACAACACTCACACACGCCAAACACACGCTCTCACTACAAACTCCAAACCACACGCTCTCACTCACACACTCCAAAACACACGCTCTCACTCACACACCTCCAAAAAAACACACGCTCTCACTCACACACTCCAAAACACACGCTCTCACACTCCAAAACACACACTCAAACCGCTCTAGCTAACACACCTCCAAAAACACACACTCAAACACCACGCTCTCACTCCACACACTCAAAAACCACGCTCTCACTCACAACTCCAAAAACACACGCTTCAACACTCCCAAACACCGCTCTCACTCACCACACTCCAAAAACACGCTCTCACTCACACACCCAAAAAACACACTACACACCCAAAAACCACGCTCACACTCACACACTCCAAAAACCACCGGCTCTCACTCCAAAACCACGTCACAACTCACACACTCACACAAACACACGCTCTCACACTCCAAAACCACGCCTCGCCACACAATCCAAAAACCACGCTCTCACTCACACACTCCAAAACTACAGCATTCCAGCTTCGTGAATATTCATATCGAATTCTCGATGACAAACCAGTGAAATATGGTTTTCATTCCCGTTATGAAAACAAAACGATGACATTTGCAAAACGTGTGCATAACACACCTTTCCAATAGCGCACGATCTCCTTATAAAGTACATTATTGCGAAATACACTACCGGTCAAAAGTTTGGATCAGTGAGATTTTTTAATGAGTTTCTTCTGCTATCAAGGCTGCATTTATTTGATCAAAAAGACAGAAAAAACAGTAATCTTGCAAAAATGTTATTACAATATAAAATAATATCTTCTATTTTAATATCCTTTAAAATATAAATTATTTCTGTGATAGCAAAGCTGAATTTCCAGCATCATTACTCCAGTATAAAGTGTCACATGATCCTTCAGAAATAATTCTAATATGCTGATTTATTATTATTATTATCAATGTTGTGCTGCTTCATATTTTTTTTGGAAACTGTGATATTTTTCAGGATTCTTTGATGAATAAAAGTAAAAAAGAACAGCATTTATTCAAAAAATATAAATATTTTCTAACAATATAAATCTTTGCTATCAATTCTTAACAATTTAACACATCCTTGCCGAATAAAATTTTTTAATTTCTTTCAAAAAAAAAAGAAAGAATAAAAATGTACTGACCCCAAACTGTTGAACGATAGTGTATATTGTTAGAAAATATTTCTATTTTAAATTAATGCTCTTCTTTTGAAATTTTTATTCATCAAAGAATCCTGAAAAAAGTATCACAGCTTCCAAAAAAATATGAAGCAGCACAACTGATAATAAATCAGCATAGTATTAGAATGATCTGAAGATCATGTGACACTGAAGACTGTAGTTATGATGCTGAAAATACAGCTGCAGATCACAGGAATAAATCATTTTTTAATGTATATTAAAATAGAAAAACGTTATTTTACATCATAATAATATTTCACAATATTACATTTTTTTCCTGTATTTTTGATCAAATAAATGCAGCCTTGATGAGCAGAAGAATCCCAAACTTTTGACCCGTAGTGTGTGTCTTGGCGAGGTTCACACAAACAGAATCTGTTATGTCTTACATGAACGTTTAGTTAATGGTTGGGGGAAAATCTGATGTGCAACATTATATTAGATCCATGCATTACAGTAGGCCTTAATATAGATCTGTCTCAATGTTAATCACTCGCTGCTCTTGACTAATACTGTTTATAATGAATCTTTGTTCTTATTTTTAATAACAAAGATAAAATAAAAAATAGCTATATTGTGATTAATAATATAGTAATTATTAGTAAGGAAAGAATTGGAGGAAAATATGCAACGTTGCTAGGGAATCTTTAACTCGATGTTTCTCAACTCTGCTGTAGCTCGGTCATTTGTTGTCAGAGTCCAGCAAGTCATATATCACTTTGAAGGCATTTTAATGGAGAATGTGAAAATCAAAAGAACTCATTTTTGAAAATTTGCTCATTCCGACTCATTTTTGCCAGCAGGGGTTACAAATATCTGTCTGTGTGTGTTTGATAGGGTCAGTGTGATCAAAGTTTCCACTGGAGATTTGGTGAAGTCCTTTGATTTGCCCAAAACTACTGCACTGGAATTCTCCCCTCTGAACAGAGTTCTGGCCACCTGGCAGCAGTATACCAGTAAGAGCTTTTAACATACTATAGAACATTAATATGGACAAATGTTTTGGGACCTCCTTCTAATGAACAGGTTTGACTACTTTAGTAATTTCCATGAGTACAAATCTTAAAGGGTTAGTTCACCCAAAAATGAAAATTAGCCCACAAATGACTCACCCTCTAGGGTATATGACTTTCTTCTTTCAGACGATAATAGTTATATTAAAAATAGTCTTTGATCTTTCAAGCGGTTTAATGCCACTCAGCACGTGTTTTGCGTGCATCAGTCCAAAAGAAGTTAAATAAAAAGCGCCCATCCATAAAAAAAGTGTCACATGGCTCCGGGGGGTGAACAAAGGCCTCCTGTAGCGAATCGATGCGTTCTTGTAAGAAAAATATCCATATTTAAAATGTAATAATCACTTTAATGTAGCTTGCGCCAACAGTTGTACACAGAAGCAGCTCCGGGCGGATCGCGTATGAGTTCAGCTTTTTTTTAACCTTGACTTACACACAGATGCATTAGTTACAGGATCCTGTCTAAACTGTTGCTATAAAATTAGAAGCACACAATTCCCTGGAATAGCATTATATGCTTAAACATTAAGATTTGTACTCATGGAAATTACTAAAGTGTCATATTTGTTGATGACGATTAAGTTTTATAATAACTATAAGAACAGACAAAATGTTTAAACAAGCAACCCTCAGAACTCATTAGCAAATGCACGTATTTCTCAGAAACGCAGGATAACCCTCAGGGAGAGGCAAACCTGCAGCTGTGGGACTTGCAAACAGGTGCCTGCATTAAAGCGTTTTATCAGAAGAAGGTTACGGGATGGTGAGTCGCTATTAATGTTCATAACAACGTTAATGAAATGCAGAATTAGTTTTATTACTATGGGTTTATTGATGATCTGTCTGTATTTTCTCAGGTGTCCGAGCTGGGCAGATGATGAAAGTGTTACCGTTAGAAATGTCAATAATGAACTTCACTTCTTTGAGAACAACAACTTTGGTAACACGGTGTTCTTCTGTTTACTTAATTTGTTGCACATGTTATACGAAAATGTACGGAAATGCACTGCTAACTATTTCTTTTAGCTTTATCACTCTAGGTTATCCAAGTTAGGATGAGTTTTGTTTCTTCATCAGGTTTGGAGAAAGGTAGCATTGCATCAGTGTCTCAGCAAACTCTGCAGTGAATGGGTGCCGTCAGAAAGGGAGTCCAAACAGCTGATAAAAACATCGCAATAATCCACAGCACTCCAGTCCATCAGTTAACATCTGGAGAAGACAAAAGCATCATCATTAGAGTTATTAATAATAATAGTTAAGTCCATAATCCATAATAACGCTTCCTCCAGTGAAAAAGTGCATCTGCTGTTGTCTCTCACATCAAAATCCAGCCATATACTTGTTTAGAGCCGTTTAAACGCTGCTTGATCTGTGCAGATTTTTCACACCAGAACACTTTTTCACTGGAGGAAGAGTTATTATGGATTATGCACTCAGTGTATTTGAGTTAAAAACGTCTTAATGCTGGATTAGTTTCAGCTTTTGTCTTCTCCAGATGTTAACTGATGGAGTGGTGTGGATTACTTGTGTATTGTTGTGATGTTTTTATCAGCTGTTGGACTCTCATTCTGACGGCACCCTTTCACTGCAGAGCATCCATTGCTGAGACACTGATGCAGTGCTACATTTCTCCAAACCTGATGGTCTTTTATGTAGCAAGCCTGAATAAAAATACAATAATTAGTCAAATAAAATGGTTTTTAGATGAAGTAAATGTCAAATGGCATTGCAGATCATTTAAACACCCATTGAGTTTGCAATCTATGCTGTGTTTTGCTGTGTAGAAACTATCGCCAACAAGCTTCACCTTCAGAAGGTGTCTGAGTTCGCTCTGTCTCCTGGATCACAGCCGAGCAAGGTATCCGAACACTTTCAAGCATTCACGTGCTGTTTTACGGATAGAAATGTGTATTAATCCCTCACGTGTTGCCTAAGGTTGCTGTTTATGTTCCTGGAAGCAAAGGCGCGCCGTCTTTTGTACGACTGTATCAGTATCCCAATTTCGGAGGTCCAACGTCTGCTCTGGCTAACAAAAGCTTTTTCAAAGCTGATAAAGTGGCCATGCTGTGGAACAAAAAAGGTAGACCATTACTGTTTTAGCTAACGATTGGTTTGTTAGCATCACATAAGGTTTTCATATATGTATGATTGTTTTCTGGTCTTTCCTAAAGCCACTGCGGTTCTAGTGACCGCCAGCACAGAGGTTGATAAAACAGGAGCCTCTTACTATGGAGAGCAGACGTTACATTACGTCGCCACCAATGGAGAAAGCGCAGTAGTTCAGCTGCGTAAGTACGACTTTAAATAATGATTGAACGATTAATGAATAATTATTTACAGTGACAGTCTATTGAAACCAATTTCTGTCATTAACTAGACTGGACTAAAAATGTTTATTTTACATGTGTGTGTGTGTGTGTATGTATGGTAGGTGGGTGATATATAATATACGATGAAGAGGTTTCTTTGCAAAACTGTATTTTTTTTTTAGTTATTTTAACCTAATCAAAATAACCCAACTGCAGTTTGATTGCGATAATTGGAATGCAGAATGAAAAAACATGAGTTTTGAAAATTATTAAAAACGGAGTTATCTGTTTTGCCATAATTGACTCTTCCATACAGATATATTATATATAAACACACACAACCACCCCCACAGATTATACAAGTTTTTTTTATTATTAGATAATGAAATATATTATATTATAATTATTATTTATTTTGATGTAATTTTATTTTCGTTTTGGTCATTTTAGATTTGCTTTATTGCCTTATTTTTATTTTTATGTTTGGCGTTATTTGTAACTTTCTATTTATCAATCCTGAAACAAATGCATCACAGTTTCCACACAAAATATTGGGCAGCACAACTGTTTTCAGCATTGTAATAATCAGAAAGTTTATCGGCCGGCAGATCAGCATATTAGAATGATTTCTGAAGATCATGTGACACTGAAGACTGGAGGAATGATGCTGAAAATACAGCTGCGCATCACAGAAATACATTACAGTTTAAGAGATATTCACATAGAAAACAGCTATTTTAAATAATAATAATATTTCACAATTTTTACTGTATTTTCCTCACCATATAAACACAGCCCTGGTGAGCAAAAAATATCTTACAGAGCCCAAATGTTTGAATGGCTGTGTCTGTTTTGAAGGAAATCAAATATTTTTTGTTGCTCCATTAAGATGTTTTTGCATCATCTTTTCTCATTAATGTAATAGAAATAATATATGTTATTTAAATGCAAATGTAAAGTGCTTATACATACTGTAATGACTGTATTCATTATGCTAGTTTTAATAATAAAATAATTCTGTTAATGACGACATGGATATTTTTTCATCCTGCACAGCAAAGAACGGCCCCATATATGATGTATCCTGGAACCCCAGCTCTTCAGAGTTTTGTGTGGTTTATGGTTTCATGCCCGCCAAGGCGACTGTCTTTAACCACAAGTGTGAGTCCGTGTTTGACTTCGGCACGGGCCCCCGAAACGCGGCTTTCTACAGCCCCCAGGGCCACATCCTCGTCCTGGCCGGGTTTGGGAACCTGAGAGGGCAGATGGAAGTTTGGGACGTGAAGAAATACAAGCAGGTGTCTAAACCCCAGGCTGAAGACACCACACATTTCTCCTGGTGTCCTGACGGAGAGCACATAGTGACGTCGACCTGCTCCCCCAGGCTCAGGGTCAGCAACGGATACAAGATCTGGCATTACACCGGGACTGTGTTGTACAAGCATGACACGCCGTCAAATAAAGAGCTGTGGGAAGTTTTGTGGCAGCCCTTTCCGACTGGAGCCTTCCCAGAGAAGCCTGTGAAATACCAGGCGTCTCCGAGTGAGCTCGGCAGCACTGAAGCCAAACCGGCGCAGGCGTATCGTCCACCCGCTCTCCGCAACAAGCCCCAGACCGCCAGCTCCAAACTAGTGAGTTCCTGCAATCCTGGGCCCTATTCACAAAACATCTTAAAGCTAAAAGTAGCTCATAACTCGCCGATTTAGGAGAACATAATGGGCGTGTCAGTCCTAAGTTTTAGACTTGCTCAAGCAAGTATTTCACAAAGCGTTTGTGTTTAATCTAGCTCCTAAATCTGCAAAACGTTAGCAGTAGTGAAGAGGACTCTTAAGTCACTAAGACCAAGCCACAAACTATAAACCATCACAGAAATTATAATGGTTTCCACTACAAATAGTATAACTTTAGAAACCATCAACTTTTAACCATTATACAAGTGGTTTTCCGTAGTGTGTTTTGGGACATGTTCCATTAGGGTTTAGTGGTTTTAACAAGCCAACAATAGAAGATGACCAATAGAGACCAACAGGCACCATTAAAGCCAGTATAATTCCCATTATAACCAGTAAAACCATTACATTAGCTGGGCTAAAATGGCTGTTGCCGGGAATCTGCCTCAGAACATACACATTTTAGAAACACGCTGCATTTATTTGCGCGCACATGTTTTCCCACGCATCTTTTTTCGGTTTTGGAGGTTATCCCAAATCCATATTTTCCTTTGATTATATCCTTGTTCTCATTAAGCAGCTATGTTCTAAGTAACAGCGGTTCTTGGTTTTCCTTTACATTTGCATGTCTTACTATCAGCCATGATCTACTCTGTTAATTAAAACGCGTTATAGGATATTCCGCTAATTGTTTTTGAGAAGCACACATATAAGAGGCTGACAATTAGCTGAACATATACTTGTTTAATTAGTTACACTACCGATTTTTTAAAATCTGTATTTGAATGTGGGAACATTTTTATTGTTAAACCTTTATTTGAATATGGCAACATAATATCGCGCTCTAGGATATTTCTATAACTAAATCTCTGACAGAGACTATCAGCCAATCACTGTGTGCATAGTTAATGAGCACGCTGACATCATCCATAGCAATGAGGTAAGCCCCGCCCCCTTACTCTGAGCTTAACACTTCTCTCTATTCCTTACTAAAAGTTTGTCTCTGCAGCTTTATGAGAAAACTCTTAGCTAAAAACTTTTACTGCTATTTAGGAGAACTCTTAGGGGTAAGATAAAATGTTTTGTGAATAGGGGCCCAGATTCTCTTTTCCTCCAGATTATGAATGTCCTGTGACAATAATGTGTCTATCCAAGCATGAAGAAGAGCCGCCGCAGAACATGAAGCCTGGTGCTGCAGGAGAGAAGCAGATGTCGAAAGCTGCTTTGAAAAACCAGAAAAAGCGAGAGGCGAAGAAAGCAGCTAAGCAGGTACACCGGAGCTCTGTATTTGCATTTGTTCAATAAACCGTGAAGAAGAAGAAGTGATGCATTCTGTTGATTCAGGAGAACAAGCCGGATGAAGCTCCGCCTCCGGTAGCAGACTCCGCCCCTGCCAGTCATGTGACTTCTAGCTGTGGAGACCCTGAAACTGACAAAAAGATCAAGAATTTGAAAAAGGTGAAATGGTTGGGATATGTTTACAATCAAGTAAGATCAGCGTGTATACATGGGTACAGTGAGAAAAAAACCGAGTCTTTTACTCGGACTTGGAATAGACCACAGAGTAGAATGGACCTACTTTTATGATACTTTTTTATTTAATTACATTGGTATTTTATTTTTTATTTGAATTTGTATTTTTATTTTTTTTTTGTGTGTTGTGGTGTTGGTTTTTTGGTTTGTGTGTGTGGTTGTTCTTGTGGGTTTGTATGTGTTGTTGTATTTGGTCTTTGCTTTACTTTTATTTTTGGATTCGTTTGTTTGTGTTTTTTTTTTTTGTTGTTGTTCTTTTGTTTTTTTGTGGGGTGTGTTTGTGTCTTTTGGGTATTTTGGGGGTGGGTTGTGATTGTAAATTTTGGTGTCCCTTTTTATGGTTTTTTGTGTTTGTTTGTTGGTTTTTTGTTGGTTGTTGGTTGTTTGGTTTGGTTGTATTTGGTTGTAGTTGTTATTTGTGTTTGTTGTTTGTTGGTTTGTTTGGATTGTTTGTGTGTGTTTGTGTTTTTGGGTGTTTTTTGGTTGTTTGTTTGTTGTTTTTTGGTTTCTTTTTGGGTTTTTTTTGTTGTGTTGTGTTGTTTTTGGGTGGTGTTGTTTTTGTTTTTTGTTGTTTTGGTTGTTTCTGGTTTTTTTGTGTTGGTTTTTTTTGTATTTTGACATTGTGGTTTGTTTTGTGTTTTGTTTGGTTTGTTTTGGGTTCTTGTTTTTTTGTGTTTGTTGGGTGTTTTTTTTTTTTTTTTTTTTTTTTTAGGCTTTTTTTTTTTTTTTTTTTTTTTTTTTTTTGTGTTTTGTTTGTTTTTTTTGTCTATTTTGTTTGTTGTTTGTTGTTGTTTGTTTAGTTTTGTGTTTTTTTATTGTTTGTTTTTTTTATGTTGTTTTTTGTGTGTGTTTTTTTGGTTATTGGTATTTTGTTTGGGCGTATTTTTTGTTGTTGTTTTTGTTTTTGTTTTTTGTTTTTGGTTTTGTTTTTGGTTGGTTTTTTGGTTTATATTTTTTTTGTTTGGTGTTGGTTTTGTTGTATGGTGTTTGTTTTTTGTGTTTGTTTTTTTTTGTTTGTTGTTGTTTTTGGTTGTTTTTTTTGTGTTTTTGTTTTTATTGTTTTGTTTTGTTGTGTTGGTGGTGGTTCCCGTGTGTTTGGGTTGTTTGGGGTGGTGTGTTGGTTTTGTGGTTGATTGGTGTGTGTTTTGTATTTGGTGGTTGTATGTTTTTTTGGTGATTTTTTCTGTGGTTGTTTATTTTTGTTTTGTTGTGTTTTGTTTGGGTTGATTGTATTGTGTTTTTTGGTTGTTTTTGTTTTTGTGGTTGGTTTTGTTTTGTCGTTTGTGTTTTTTTGTTGTGTGTTTTGTTGTTGTTGTGTTTTTTGTTGGTTTTATTGTGTTTTTTGTGTTTGTTTTTTGTTTTTTTTGTGGTTTGTGTTTGTTTTTTTTGTTGTTTGGTTTTTTTGTTTTGGGTGTATATTTGTTATGTTTTGGATTTTTGTTGTTATTGGTTTGTTTTGTTTTTTTGTTGTGTTTGGTTTGTTATTGTTATGTGTTTTTTTGTTTGTTTTAGTGGTGTTTGTGTTTGTTTGTGTTTGTATTTTATTCTTATTTTTTTTATTGTTTTTGTTATTTGTTGTTTTTTCTTTGTTTTTCTTGGATTTTTTATTTGTGTTGGTTTAGTTGTTTTTTTGTTTTCGTTTTTTATATTTTTTTGTTGTTGTTTTTAGGTTCTTGGGTTAGGTTGTTTTTTGTTTTTTGGTCGTTTGTGTTTGTTTTTGGTTTTGTTTTTGATTTTGGTTTGTGTTTTTTGTTTTTTGGGTTCCTTGGTTTGTTTTGTTTTATGTGTTTTATTATTTTTGTGTTGTGTGGTTGTTGGTTTTTGTGTTTTTTTTGTTTGGTTTGTTTTTTTTTGTGTGTCTTTTTTTTTTTTGTTTATGTGTTTTAATGTTCTTTGTGGGTGTTGGTTTTTATTTGTTTGTTTGGGGTTTTTTGGTTTTTTGGTGTTGTTTGTTTTTTTTTTTGTTTCTTTGTTGTTTGTTGTTTTTGGCTTTTTTTTTTTTTGGGTGTTGGTGTTAGTTTATTTTTATTTAAAAATTTTTTTATTATTTTAATTTTGTCTTTTATTTTATAAAATTTTTAATTACATTTTTTTTATCTTGCAAGTGAGAATTAGCTCAGCTGCGACATGGCAAACATACATATTTTCAATTAAATACACCTAATCCCATTCTATACCAGGTTTACAAAAAAAATAAAAAATTTATCAGTCAAAATGTAATTTTTTTTAATTATAGTGATGAAAAACTTGGAATGGTAAAGAAACGAACGATTTGGAATAGACCACAACAGTAAACATTGACCTATTTTACTTTTTATTTTTTCCTCTTCTTTATTTTATTTTATTTTATTTATGTTACTTTAATATGTATGTTAGCTCGTGCCGGGAGATGCTCAGCTGCTGACATGGAACATACCTTTATTTGAGTAAATGTCAAAGTATTTATTTTATTTTTTTATTTGAATAAACCTGTAAGTTCCATTTACCAGTTTAAAAAAATGTAAACGTTTTTCTTCCTGTTAAAATGGAATTTTTTTAATTACAGTGAGAAAAAATATCGTGGAGGTAAAGAAATTTCAAATTGCCATGTACTTGATTGGAATAAACCGGTTTAGAGTAAAAAAATGGGCTACTTGGCATTGTGTTTTGTTCATAAGAATAGCCTCGGCTACTGGTATGGCACACAGAACCTTTATTTTTTTTGTTTTTTTCGAGGTCAATTGTCCAAATATTTTTTAAATTACAAAACCTGTGAAGTTTTTATTATGCCAGTTAAATTAGATAGATATATATAATGTACATGTAAGCCAAAAAAGTGATGCATTGCATGTGTTAATGGATATTTTATGTTTATCTGGCAGAAACTCAAAGCCATTGATGAACTCAAGGAGCAGCAGGCGGCCGGCAAAGTCATGCAAAAAAATCAGGTAATAAAGCAATGCTCATCAGCATGATTAAAAGTTATTTATTATTACATAAATATTATAATAGTCCCCCCCCCTTTTTTTTACAGCTTGAGAAGATGCAGAAAGAGGCCCAGCTGTTGAAAGAGCTTGAAGAGCTTGAATTAGGATTGTAAACTCACTGTACCAGTTTCACATCAGTCACATTAGTCATCAGTTTTCAAACCTTGCTTTGTAGTGCTTTTTGTAGTGAATATGTATTGAAATGACTTTTTTCATGATCAATAAATAAGAGCCTGTTTTGCTGCTTCGAACATGGCTAATATAATAACTACTAAATTCTCAAAAGCAATATTGCTATGCAATGTGACGCACAGTGCAAGAGAAATACGGGGGGGGGGAAAAGTTGAAATTTAAACTGCGTGACTTTTATTATGTCTTTCGGGGAGCCGGAAGTGTCCGTTCCTCCAGCGTGAAGCCGAAGCGGTCGCAGATGTTAGCATAAACGCAGATGAAGTTGTTGACATATAAACTCAGCGGGCCGAAGCAAAAGCAGCAGGTGTGTCAGGTTTGATGAGAGCTCGCTTCAGTACACGGAGTCTGGTACCTGTGGAGAGTTAGCGAGTGTGTATTTGTGATGTTTAGATGAGCCGGTGAGATGCTAACTACTCATGCATCACGCCTGTGTTTGTGTTCAGTTTCACTCTAACTAACGTTACTAGTTATTTCTGGCGCTCTTGTAAATTATCCCGTAATATACATGTATTTGTATTTATTTTACACGTTTAGATGACTTTCAGGCTTTTGGCAGTTTTTTATATTTTACATTTGTGCTAAACAGCTCCCCGCTTTTATTATCTGATTGTTCTTAAGTTGTTTGTTTTAAAAATTAAACTATCTTTGAGCATAACTTGTGTGACTCAAAGGGGGTTTAGTATAGCCTCGGCTCTCGAGAACCCTTCAGTCGAGCTGCGTCAGTGATATCAGTTTAATAAGCAATCCTTCTAGTTTGTGTTCAGAATAAGATACAGATACAAGGCTGTTAGCAGGAGTTCAGGTGTTACTGTACTCATGTGTGTGTATTCTGTTTTACACAACATCAGAGTTTGAGTTGGAAATTAAAATTGTGATATACATATTAATAGCTGTTTTTGATGGAGTTTAACGACAAATATATCATGCATGTCAATGTTTTATCTATTATCTATTTATCTGTGTGTGTGTATACTGTATGTGTGTGTGTGTGTATACTGTATGTGTGTGTCATGTGTGTGTATATTATACTGTATGTGTGTGTGTGTGTGGGTATACTGTGTGTGTGTGTATATATACTGTATGTGTGTGTGTGTGTGTATATACTGTATGTGTGTGTGTGTGTGTGTATGTGTGTGTGTGTGTGTGTGTGTGTGTGTATATACTGTATGTGTGTGTATATACTGTATGTGTGTGTGTGTGTGTGTGTGTATATACTGTGTGTGTGTGTGTTGTGATGTGTGTATGGGTATAGTATGTTGTGTGTGTGTATATACTGTGTCGCCCCCCCCCCCCCCCCCCCCCCACCCCCCCCTTCCCCCCCCCCCCGGTCGTGACTGGGGTGTGTGTCTGTGTATGACTGTATGTCTTGTGGTGTATATACTGTATGTGTGTGTGGTGTGTGTGATAACTGAGAGTGTGTGGTGTGTTGTATATACGGTATGTATGTATGTCGTGTGTGGTGCGGTATATTACTGTAGGTTGTGATGTGTATATTACTGTTTGTGTGTGTGAATATTGTGTGTGTGTGTGTGTGTGTATATCTATATATATATATATATACTGTTGTGGTATATACTGTATGGGTGTGGTGTGTTGTATATTTGTGTGTGTGTGTGTGTATACTGTATGTGTGTGTGTATATACTGTATGTGTGTGTGTATATACTGTGTGTGTGTGTGTATATACTGTGTGGGGTGTATGTAATATACTGTGTGTGTGTGTGTGTTGTTATAGATATATACTGTGTGTGGTGTGTATTATATTATATGT
This sequence comes from Sinocyclocheilus anophthalmus, assembly GCA_018155175.1. Taxonomy (NCBI): domain Eukaryota; kingdom Metazoa; phylum Chordata; class Actinopteri; order Cypriniformes; family Cyprinidae; genus Sinocyclocheilus; species Sinocyclocheilus anophthalmus. The sequence continues at coordinate 14,538 of JADLZN010002959.1, forward strand.
GGGGGTGTGTGTGTGTATATACTAGGTGTGTGGTGTTTAAACTGTGTGTTTTGTGTGTGTGTATTGTGTGTGTGTGTATATTGTGTGTGTGTGTGTATATATACTGTGTGTGTGTGTGTGTATATATACTGTGTGAGGTGGGGTGTGATATACTGTTGTGTGTGTGTGTGTATATATACTGTGTGTGTGGTGTGTGTGTATATAAATGTGGTGTGTATACGTATGTGTGTGTGGGATATAAATGTGTGTGTATGTATACTGTATGTGTGTGTGTGTGTGTATACGTGTTGTGTGTATACTGGTGTGTGGGGTGTATACTGTATGTGTGTGTGTGTGTGAATATACTGTATGTGTGTGTGTATATACTGTATATGTGTGTGTGTGTGTGCTGCAGACGTATGTGTGTGAGATATACGTATATATATGTGGTATCTAATATATTATATACTGTATATGCCGTTGTGGTGTAATACATGTGGGTACGGAAAGTTATCAGAACCCTTAAATTTTCACTCTGTGTTATATTGCAGCCATTTGCTAAAAATCATTTAAGTTAATTTTGTTCCTCATTAATGTACACACAACACCACATATTGACAGAAAAACACAGAATCGTTGACATTTTTGCAAATTTATTAAAAAAGAAAAAATGAAATATCACATGGACCTAAGTATTCAGACCCTTTGCTCAGTATTTAGTAGAAGCACCCTTTGATCTAATACAGCCATGAGTCTTATTGGGAAAGATGCAACAAGTTTTTCACACCTGGATTTGGGATCCTCTGCCATTCCTCCTTGCAGATCCTCTCCAGTTCTGTAAGGTTGGATGGTAAACGTTGGTGGACAGCCATTTTTAGGTATCTCCAGAGATGCTCAATTGGGTTTAAAACAGGGCTCTGGCTGGGCCATTCAAGAAAAGTCACAGAGTTGTTGTGAAGCCACTCATTCGTTATTTTAGCTGTGTGCTTAGGGTCATTGTCTTGTTGGAAGGTAACCTTCGGCCCAGTCTGAGGTCCTGAACACTCTGGAGAAGGTTTTCGTCCAGGAAGGTTTTCGTCATCTTTCCCTCGATTGCAACCAGTCGTCCTGTCCCTGCAGCTGAAAAACACCCCCACAGCATGATGCTGCCACCACCATGCTTCACTGTTGGGACTGTATTGGACAGGTGATGAGCAGTGCCTGGTTTTCTCCACACATACCGCTTAGAATTAAGGCCAAAAAGTTCTATCTTGGTCTCATCAGACCAGAGAATCTTATTTCTCACCAGATCGGAAGTCTTCAGGTGTTTTTGCAAACTCAGGCAGGCTTTCATGGGTCTTGCACTGAGGAGAGGCTTTCGTCGGGCCACTCTGCCATAAGCCCCGACTGGTGGAGGGCTGCAGTGATGTTGACTTTCTACAACTTTTTCCCATCTCCTGACTGCATCTCTGGAGTTCAGCCACAGGGATCTTTGGGTTCTTCTTTACCTCTCTCACCAAGGCTCTTCTCCCCCGATAGCTCAGTTTGGCCGGACGGCCAGCTCTAGGAAGGGTTCTGGTCGTCCCAAACGTCTTCCATTTAAGGATTATGGAGGCCACTGTGCTCTTAGGAACCTTAAGTGCAGCAGAATTTTTTTTGTAACCTTGGCCAGATCGGTGCCTTGCCACAATTCTGTCTCTGAGCTCTTTCAGGCAGTTCCTTTGACCTCATGATTCTCATTTGCCCTGACATGCACTGGAGCTGTAAGGTCTTATATAGAAAGGTGTGTGGCTTTCCTAATCAAGTCCAAACAGTATAATCAAACACAGCTGGACTAAAATGAAGGTGTAGAACCATCTAAAGGATGATCAGAAGAAATGGACAGCACCTGAGTTAAACATATGAGTGTCACAGCAAAGGGTCTGAATACTTAGGACCATGTGATATTTCAGTTTTTCTTTTTTAATAAATCTGCAAAAATGTCAACAATTCTGTGTTTTTATGTCAATATGGGGTGCTGTGTGTACATTAATGTAATTAACTTAAATGATTTTAGCAAATGGCTGCAATATAACAAAGAGTGAAAAATTAAGGGGGTCTGAATACTTTCCGTATCCACAGTATATGTGTGTGTGTGTGTGTGGTATATGTATATATGTATATGTATATGTATATACAGTGGGTACGGAAAGTATTCAGACCCCCTTAAATTTTTCACTCTGTGATTTGCAGCCATTTGCCTAAAATCATTTAAGTTAATTTTTTTCTCATTAATGTACACACAGCACCCCATATGACAGAAAAACACAGAATTGTTGAAATATTTGCAGATTTATTAAAAAAGAAAAACTGAAATCACATGGTCCTAAGTATTCAGACCCTCTGCTCAGTATTTAGTAGAAGCACCCTTTGATCTAATACAGCCATTAGTCTTTTTGGGAAAGATGCAACAAGTTTTTCACACCTGGATTTGGGGATCCTCTGCCATTCCTCCTTGCAGATCCTCTCCAGTTCTGTCAGGTTGGATGGTAAACGTTGGTGGACAGCCATTTTTAGGTCTCTCCAGAGATGCTCAATTGGGTTTAAGTCAGGGCTCTGGCTGGGCATTCAAGAACAGTCACAGAGTTGTTGTGAAGCCATCCTTCGTTATTTTAGCTGTGTGCTTAGGGTCATGTCTTGTTGGAAGGTAAACCTTCGGCACAGTCTGAGGTCCTGAGCACTCTGGAGAAGGTTTTCGTCCAGGAGATCCCTGTACTTGGCCGCATTCATCTTTCCCTCGATGCAACCAGTCGTCCTGTCCCTGCAGCTGAAAAACACCCCCACAGCATGATGCTGCCACCACCATGCTTCACTGTTGGGACTGTATTGGACAGGTGATCAGCAGTGCCTGGTTTTCTCCACACATACCGCTTAGAATTAAGGCCAAAAAGTTCTATCTAGACCAGAGAATCTTATTTCTCACCATCTTGGAGTCCTTCAGGTGTTTTTTAGCAACCTTTCATGTGTCTTGCACTGAGGAGAAGATCCGTCGGGGCAACTTGCAATTAAAAGCCCGACTGGTGGAGGGCCGGCAGTGATGGTGACTTTCTACAACTGCTCCCCATCTCCAGAATGCCATCTCTGGAGCTCCAGCCACAGTGATCTTTGGGTCTTGTACCTCTCTCCAAGGCTCTTACCCGATAGACTCAGTTTGGCCGGACGGCCAAGCTTAGGAAGGGTTTTGTCCCAAACGTCTTCCATTTAAGGATTATGGAGGAACTGTGCTCTTAGGAACCTTAAGTGCAGCAAAAAATGTTTTGTAACCTTGGCCAGATCTGTGCCTTGCCACAATTCTGTCTCTGAGCTCTTCAGGCAGTTCCTTTGACCTCATGATTCTCATTTGCTCTGACATGCACTGTGAGCTGTAAGGTCTTATATAGACAGGTGTGTGGCTTTCCTAATCAAGTCCAATCAGTATAATCAAACACAGCTGGACTCAAATGAAGGTGTAGAACCATCTCAAGGATGATCAGAAGAAATGGACAGCACCTGAGTTAAATATATGAGTGTCACAGCAAAGGGTCTGAATACTTAGGACCATGTGCTATTTCAGTTTTTCTTTTTTAATAAATCTGCAAAAAGGTCAACAATTCTATGTTTTTCTGTCAATATGGGGTGCTGTGTGTACATTAATGAGGAAAAAAAATAACTTCAATGATTTTAGCAAATGGCTGCAATATAACAAAGAGTGAAAAATGTAAGGGGGTCTGAATACTTTCCGTACCCACTGTATATATACTGTATATATATATATTGTGTGTGTGTATATATACTGTATATGTGTGTGTGTGTGTGTATATACTAGTATATCATGTGTGTGTGGGTGTGTGTATATACTGTATATATGTGTGTGTGTGTGTGTGGTATAACTGTAATATATGTGTGTGTGTGTGTGTGTTTGTATATAATGGATATGTGGTGTGGCTTGTATATACTGTAATAGGTGGTGTGTGTGTGTGTATATGTATATATGTGTGTGTGTGTGGGTGTGTGGATATAACTGTAATATGTGTGTGTGTATATAAGTATATTGTGTGTTGTGTGTGTATATAATGTAGGATATGTGTGTGTGTGGTATATACTGTATGTGGTATATATACCTGTGTGGTGTGTAATATATATATAATATATATTATATATAAGACTGTGGGGTGTGTGTGTGTGTGTGTATATACTGTATATGTGTGTGTGTATATATACTGTGTGTGTGTGTGTGTGTGTGTGTTAATACTGTATATGTGTTTGTGTGTGTGTGTGTGTGTGTATATATACTGTATAGTGGTGTGTGTGTGTGTGTGTAAATACTGTACTATATATGTGGTGTGTGGGTGGTGGGTGTAATATTGAATAATATATTTAGATATATATATATATTATATATCTATATAATGTATCCCTTGTGTAAAGCAGGAAGCGTTAAGAAGAAAAGAGACATCTGTGGCAAATCTTTGTCTTGTAACTTGTAAGTCTTGAAAGACACACATTTGAATTTGAGCATGAATTAAGATTTAATTCTGTTTGTATCCTGCAAGTCATGCATCAAGTATGCATTTTGTTTTTATTCCTGTTTTTAGAGTCTGCTACACTTGAATGGACGCGGTGCCCGCAGGTACACAGGTAGAGCTGCTTTCTGCTCTTCACTGACCCTCAAATATTGAATTGGACGGGAAGGAAAGCAGCTGTCGGCTTCAATTTGTTCTGTTCGTTTGTGCTTTGTTTAGTAAGACCAAACCAACTCACCCGAACCTCAATTATGCCTGTGAAAAAGAAAAGAAAGTCGTCCGGATCCGAGGACCCCAGCATCAGAAAGTGCAAAATCACCGGGTAAAAATATTTGTGAGTTTCTCTCTGCATCTTTCACTCTTTCATACATCAGTCGCTGTATCATCACCTCTTTAAAATCCAGTTACTGTAGGACGCAAACTCCAGGACGGCTGCTTAACCCAGATCACCAGTTCTCTAGCAAGAAATGTCTCGCCTGGTTTTATGAATATGCAGGTACATAAACCAATACTTTGCTTACTCGCATGCAGCCTTTAATAAAAGTCAACATCTTTTTTTTTTTTTTACTTTGGTAATGTGACATTTCAAAGAATGAACATTTCCTAAAAATGCGTTCACCCTCAGACCATCCAATGAGTTTTTCTTCACCAGATCTGGAGAAATGTAGCATTGCATCAGTGTCTCAGCAATGGATGCTCTGCAGTGAATGGGTGCCGTCAGAATGAGAGTCCAAACAGCTGATAAAAACATCCCAATAATCCACAAGCAATCCACACCACTCCAGTCCATCAGTTAACATCTTGAGAAGACAAAAGCTGAAACTAATCCAGCATTAAGATGTTTTTAACTAAAACACGAGTCAATCCATAATAACTCTTCCTCCAGTGAGTCAGTGTTCTGGTGTGAATCAGGAGAGAAATCTGCACAGATCAAGCAGCGTTTAAACAGCTCTAAACATATATGTGGCTGGATTTTGATGTGAGAGACAACAGCAGATGCACTTTTTCACTGGAGGAAGAGTTATTATGGATTATGGACTCTGTATTTTAGTTAAAAACGTCTTAATGCTGAATTTGTTTCAGCTTTGTCTTAAGATGTTAACTGATGGACTGGAGTGGTGTGGATTACTTGTGGATTATTGTGATGTATTTATCAGCTGTTTGGACTCTCATTCTGACGGCACCCATTCACTGCAGAGCATCCATTGCTGAGACACTGATGCAGAGCTACATTCCTACAAATCTGATGAAGAAACAAAACTCATCTACATCTTGGATGATTGAGGGTGAACACATTTTCGTTTTTGGGTGAAATATTCCTTCTTGAGCTGATCTGATTATTGTTGTGGTTTTAAATGTGTAGGTTCAGATGACATTGTCGGACCAGAGAGCATGGAGAAGTTCTGCGAGGACATCGGAGTGGAGCCAGAAAATGTTAGCAAAAATGCATCTATATGTTCCATAGAAAACCCTAAAGTTAGGTGTTGGGAATGGTCTTCTATCCAAAATGTGTCCCTGCAGCACAGAAGCAGACTGAAGTCGCAATAGCCAACAATACATTGAATGGCTCAAAATTATAAATTTTTCTTTTATGCCAAAAATAATTAGATATTAAGTAAAGATCATGTTCCAGGAAGATATTTAGTCATTTCCTACCCTAAATATATCAAAACTTAATTTTTGATTAGTAATATGCATTGCTAAGAACTTCATTTGGACAACTTTAAAGATGATTTTCTCAGTATTTAGATTTTTCGCACCCTCAGATTCCAGATTTTCAAATATTCAATGGAAAGCTTATTTATTCAGCTTTCAGATGATGTATAAATCTCAATTTCAAAAAATGTACCCTTATGACTGGTTTTGTGGTCCAGGGTCACATATGGGGGAAATCACTTGAAATAACGTGCACTGTGTTTGTGTGACCCTTCAGATTGTAATGTTAGTTTTAGCCTGGAAACTTGAAGCAACAAATATGGGATTTTTCACAAAAGAAGAGTGGCTGAAAGGAATGACGTCACTACGGTAAGATGTTTAATGCCTCGAACGTCATGAGAAATCAAGTCTTTTATTATGCTGCCGTTAAACTTCTCTGATGTGTGTACAGTTGCGACTGCACAGAGAGATTACAGGGCAAACTGGATTATATGCGCTCTCAGCTGAATGACCCGGTTATATTCAAGAACATTTACAGATACGCCTTCGACTTCGCCAGGGTGAGAGGATGGCAAAAATGCACTTGTTTTCTCCATTTTAAGATAACTTAAGCATTTTAGGATAAACATTGCTTGTTTGTTGTATCTATATATAATTTATGGTTTATTTTTTGTCTGCTTATGGATGTTTTTTTATCATATTCATCCGGTTTTATATATTATTTAGGATAAAGATCAGCGCAGTCTTGATATGGACACTGCGAAATCCATGTTGGCGCTTCTCCTCGGACGGACGTGGCCTCTGTTCCCAGTTTTCCACCAATTTCTGGAGGTTTGTCATCTTTTTCTTCAAACCAGACTGTCATATCTGCTCCAAATTAGGTGAAAAACACAATAAAAGCAGGGCTTGACTTTTTTTCATCTAAGGAGCACATATAAAAACCTTCAGGGGCACAATATAATTAGTTTTTACAAGGGACACAAGGAGATATTTACAAATAAAAAGGCTTTTGCAATACTTTTTTGTATTTGTTTTTATACAACAAGCACACTAGGTTTTTAAATATTAAACTGCATTTATTTAATAATCATACTAATTTTGAATGTTGAATTAAATGCCAGATACGTTTGGGTAACTAACATACCAATAACAACCAGTAAAAAGTGTTATGCTTTTGATTAAACAAGCCTGAAATATACTGAGACTCTTATTTTGAAATGTCTTTACTACTTCCAGCTGCGCATTCAAATCTAAATCATATTTCAATATGAACACAGTATAATAGTGTGGTATTTATTGATCGTGAACTGCTCTGAAACTGCAAGCCTGTAATACGTGCAGCATCGCCGCATTTAAACATGCAACACTCATGTTTATTTCATTATATCATCGCCTTTTGAAGTTGAATTCTCACATTAAGCTGTATTGTGATTACTGTGTAATGGGCCCACATTTACAACCCATTCCAATGATAATGAATATGTTTGTTATAGCATTTAAGATATTTTCATGGCCTTAAATTTGAAACAAAAATCCAGAATTTGAGACTTTTTACTAGTGCTGTCAAACATTTTTAAAAATTAACTAATTAATTGCACATTTTTCTGTAATTAATCATGATTAATTGCATGTTAATATATTTATACAGTCCTAATTTCACATTGAATCTCCAAATTAATGTAGAAACGGCATAAAGATGGCATCTTTTTACTAAGCAGCCTATTATTAGTGAAGGCCAGTATCATCGATATCAATGCTGCTATTGGCGTCTCTATTAAATGCATTTCCCCATTAATTATAGCCATTCAAATTACAGTATAATTAATTATAACTTCTTTTTTGCATTTTAGCGCGCTTGATACCATGTTCATATTGTCTACTATAACACTAGCCAAGGGATGCCAGGGAAAAAAATCGATGCTGTGTTAAATATTTTTACTGTGTTAAACTAAAAAAAACGCTTTAATTTTGACAGCCCTGCTTTTTATTGCTGCAAGCGAAACTCTCACACTGCCAAACCCTCATAAAAGTAGTACATTAAAAGCCAAACTGAACCATATGTTGTCATCTGGGTTTTTTTTAAGACTATGCATTTAAAAAAAAAAAACTGAATTCATTGGTATTTGTTGTTTAAAGTGCTGTGACTAACAGAAACGTCTCTCCTCAGCAATCAAAGTATAAAGTCATGAATAAAGACCAGTGGTACAACGTCCTAGAGTTCAGCCGTACGGTTAACACAGACCTGAGCAACTATGATGAAGACGGAGCCTGTAAGTGTGCTGGATTCCTCTCAGCTTCTCTCAGAAGATGTTTCAGAGTTAAACGGCTGCTGATGTGTCTGTGATTTCAGGGCCAGTGATGCTGGATGAGTTTGTGGAGTGGAATAAAGCCAGAAATGCATTATAGCGCAAGCAGACGTTTTTGTTGTTTTTGGCTGTGCCCCAGACGATGGCACACGTCTCGAGGACTGCTTCAACATGTCCCACATCACTACCCAGAGACTCTTACAGTCTTACTTTAAAAGGAAACTGCACAGAGGAATCACAAGACGAAAGGGGAAATATTTTTCTTATGTATTGAATTTGTTGCAGCAGGTCTATTGCCAGTGTTGTATGAATTTTCTTTCCTTTTCTTTTTCTCTCAAAGTTTTACTTTGTTTATAGTGTTTTGAAAAGGAAATAAATAAAGCAGTTGTAAATTAATTTTTCGTCTGGATTCTGGACTGTTGGAGCAATAAAGCATTTTACAACTAAAATCTAAATGAAGCATGAATAAAAAGATTTATTTTACGTACACACAAAAACTCACCAAGGCTGCTTTTAATTGATCAGATATACAGTAAAACTTTTGAAATATTATTACAATTTAAAATAGCTGTTTTCTATGTGAATATGTGTTAAACTGTAATGTATTCCTCTGATGCGCAGCTGTATTTTCAGCATCATTACTCCAGTCTCAGTGTCACATGATCTTCAGAAATCAGTATAATATGCCATCTGCTGCTCGAGAAACATTTCTGATTATCATCAATCTGGAAAATCTGGATTCACAGATGGATAGAAAGTTCAAAAAACAGCATTTATTTGAAATAGAAATATTTTGTAAGATTAAAAATGTCCTTACTGGCACTTTGGATCAATTTAATGCATCCTTGTGAATAAAAGTATTAATTTCTTTAAAAAAAAAAAATCTATGACCCCAAACTTTTTCGTATCGCATCACAGTACTACTTTTGTGAAAGAAAGAAACAGGGGACGTTGCCGTGAAACACATGTAACATACAATGGATGCTTGTAAAAAAATATATCTGTGTCCCTGCAGCAAAAAGGCAGAGTTAAGTCGCTGGGCTCGGGATATTTGTAGCAATGCCAACAATACATTGTATGGGTAAACCAATTATAGTTTTCTGTTATGCAAAAAATCATTAGGATATTCAAGTAAAGATCATGTGACCATGAATGTAATGGTGTAAATTTCCAACGTAAATATTATCAAAACTTAATGTTTGATTAGTAATATGCATTGCTAAGAACTTCATTGGAACAACTTTAAAGATGATTTTCTCATATTTGATTGTTTGCACCCTCAGATTCCAGATTTCCAAATAGTTCTATCCTAACAAACCATACATCAAATGGAAAGCTTATTTATTCAGGAATAATATTATATATAGATTAAATATATATATATATAGACAAAATAGCTGAATCTAAATGTACACTTGATAAGGCTAGTGGTAGTTTTAGACTCAAAAAGGAAAACGCTGAATGACAGATCAGCCTGGTCTAACCACAAATACAGTGTTTTCAGTGTGTCGTAACTGTGTCCCTCGGCCTGTTTGTGAGTCTCCAGTGTCTCCTGCTGAAGCTGAAACACTGTCTTCATCCGCTTGAATCATCTGGCTGTCAGTCAACTCTGTCTGGGTTTATGTAAAGAGCTTCAGACTGTTTCATGATTGCATTGAGTCGCGTCAGTGACCTCGTCTTCACCCTCCATCCCTGAGTCTTTGATATGGCTGTATGGAGCCCCTTCTTCATCATAGTTGTAGACTTTAATGACGCGGCTCTTCTTCTTTGGATGTGGACTAGCTGCTGATCTCAACTGTGGGGTTTGTTGTTCTCCTTCACAACTCTGAGGCTCATTTGACTCGTTTATACCATTTCCAATAGCGTCCGCATTATCAACATCCATGTGTTCCCGAGCAACCAAACCAGTGTCCACAGTGTCTTCTCCAGCGGTTTGGTTTTTATGGAAGAACACTGTCAGTTTGTGCTCTGGTGGTTTGTAAGTTCTTCTGTCCATTAATGTGATTGTGTTTTCTATGAGGCATGCGGGCCCTTATCGTTCGTAGGCACCTCATCACGTAGGATCTAGTGAATGCACCGAGTGTGAAGGCCACTAAAAAGCTCACGATTACTGACAATGCCACAGCCGCCGCGAAATGGCTTTCTGACACCGTGTCGCTGTAAACCCCTGCCTCCCTGGTCTTCCTCTGCCGTTTCTTGGTGGGAACTACGTTAACTCTATAAGGCACGACTGTTTTGCTCATCTTGTCCAGACGGACACAGTAATAGAGTCCATCATGGCTGGATGTGGCTCTTGAAATCTTCAAAGTGCCATTGCATGTGTACACTGGGTCTTTGTTTTGGTGGTTACAGCTGTCAAACAGACCAAAAGGTGTCTGCCAAAACTGCACCAGCACTGCGGAGAGAAGAATACAACAATCATGACTGAATAGGTATGTTTCATAGCTTGAAACACTGAAAATGGAGCAAAATTTGGGTTCTTTTTCAACAAATGGTCAGTGAAAGGAAGCACTAATTAAAAAAAAAAAAAAAATGTGGTGTGGTGTGTGTGTTTAGGGTGTGAGAGAGACACAGCAGCACAAAAGCAGTGTTAAGTCGCTGGGGTATATTTGTAGCAATAGCCAAAAAAAAACATTGTATGGGTCAAAATTATTATTTTTTTTTTATGCCAAAAATCATTAGGATATTAAGTAAAGATCATGTTCCATGAAGATATTTTGTCAATTTCCTACCGTAAATATATCAAAACTTAATGTTTGATCAGTAATATGCATTGCTAAGAACTTCATTTGAACAACTTTAAAGATGATTTTCTCAATATTTGCACCCTCAGATTCCAGATTTCCAAATAGTTGCATCTCAGCCAAATATGAGCTTTTTTATTCAGCTTTCAGATGATGTATAAATCTCAATTTCAAAAAATGTACCATTATGACTGGTTTTGTGGTCCAGGGTCACATATATATATACATATATTATAATACTTGATACTTATTTGATACTTTAAATAAAGTAAACTCACTGGAATTAAATAAAATATAAAAAAAGCTAGATGCCAAGTCAAAATTTCTCGTTTTCAACTTCATGCACTAAAATACTAAAACTAAAACTGAAATTAAAACTATAAAGACAAATAAACAAAAGCTATTAAAAATGACCAAAACACACAACAAAATTACTAAAACTTCAACTGAAATTAAAATATAGAAATATATAAAACAGAATAGAATAATTAAAAAAACGATAACAGTATCTCAATGATTATAAAATAACACCGGGTCAAACAAACTAAATGCACTTTATAGTTTTATTTTCTGTTTATTTTATATACCTTATTTTTCACAATTCTCCACAAGTCTGATTTCATAATATTCTATAAATAGGTATAAGAAAACAAAGCCAAAAAAAACAAAACTGGATGTGACTGGGACCAAACACTTTTTGTAATCTATTGATAAATTAAAGTTTTCCATAAATTCAAATATTTTTACTACCAACTTGAATGGTTAAGCAAGACGAATGCACTCAAAACTACAATGTATGTAAAATGTAATACTTTTGCGTTTAATAATTAAGAAAATGGAATAAGATTATAGACTTCCAGCACGCTGAAGAAAGAAATTCCTGTCTTTTTGTGCAGCTCACCTTCATCTCCTCGACTTTGGCACCGAAGCGTCAGCTTTTGTCCTGGATGAATGTGAGCTGAGTTTTCAGGTCTGACCTGCAGACGGTTTATTTGAGAGCTCATCAGAGTCTGCAGCGACTCTTGAGAGTTTCTGTGTGCTGCAGTTTCAGATTTGACACACAGAGAACCCCAGAAGAGAATCAAAGCCACCAGAGAACTGATGCTCAACTCCATGGTGTCTAGAAGAAACGGAGAAGCTCAGTGTGTTTTTGACTGCTATTACCAATATTATTGCATTATTAATAATTGCATACATATAAAACTAAAAAAATATATACAGCTACCCCACTGGTTTGACTTCACAAAACACAGACAAAATCTGAAGTTCACAGTATGTCAAAAAAAACAAAATTTCTGACTGTTTTGAAATTTAAAATCATGTAGATATATGGCATAAAGTATAGATCAGCCAGTCAAAAACTCACAGCAGGAGTGTTGAAGTCTGTAGTTTTCTCTGAGAGACGAGTAAAGTACAGTCCTCACATGACAGCTCTTATATTTCATCTCGTGCTCCGTGTTTAAAGATTAACATTTTGCTGTCATGTGCATGTTTTCCAAATGTTTGAATTTATGTCATAACAGTTAGTGGCGGTTTATGGCTGAAGAATGTGAGCTTTGGGTCATTAGTAACATTATTTGTCTCATTATGTATGCAGAAGAACAAATGGGAAATTGACAATCCAGCATTCTGTTATTTAAAAAAATCAAACATTTGATCCATTCAATGCAATACAGCAGCAGAAAAGTCATTTTTGGCAATATTGATTATAAATTTCCGTCAGTGGTGCATGTGGAAAAACAATGTTGAATACTGAAAAAATAATAATAAAAAAAAACTTTTACTTTTTTTTTTTTTTTTAACAGACTTTTGAAAAGGGCACAAAGAAAGGTTTTCCCTTTTGATGTAGAGGTCAAAGGCTGTGCATCTAAACAGACTTGATGTATTTTGGAACACATTTATCCATAATTATATTGTTACTAATAGTTAGGGCCAGTATTTGAGCCATTTCAATGCATTTGAATGTTGTATTTTAAGGACATTTCGTTCATTTAGTTCAGTAAACAGTTTTAAAACTGTGCTTTAGGATGTAAGATCAGGGTCCTGAAGCAAAACCAGTCGAGAACCGCTGATTTAAATCTTGTAATTTCTTTCTTTCTTTCTTTCATGTGGAAAAAAAGCAAAGAGAAAGGTGTATTTTAGTTCATTGATCTAAATGCGTTTTCTCCACATAAATTGTATTAAATTATTTATTTTAGTTAATTAGTTGCTGGTCTTTTATGGATGTTGCAGATGTCGCAGATCACGACGCCTGCCAAGTTTCAAAGGATTCACAACAGAAACACACATGTAAATTCGCCAAATGTAAAAACGTTGTATAAATTCAGTAATTGTATATAGACAACTTTCAGGCTGCCATGTCTACTTTAAACTGCATTTCATAGTAATCTCGATTCTACCTGCTTGATCTATTTCTACAGCGAGCCTCATGAAACATTAGTGTTTTTGCCACACGGTGGCAGGAGGAAACTTAAGCATCACCATATGTTCTCTAAAACTACACGTTTTGTGTTTGCTTTTCTTAGCTGCCTATAGCGCGCCTGAAATCTAACTGACACCACCACACACCCAGGTTTGTTTTTATGTTTATGTGGAGACATTCCATACGCGTAATGGTTTTTATACTGTACCGACCGTATATTCTATTGCCCTACACCAAACCTACACCTAAACCTACCCCTCACAGAACACTTCTGCATTTTTAGATTTTCAAAAAAACTCATTCTGAATTATTTATAAGCCTTTTGAATTACGGGGACACTGAAAATGTCCTCATAAAGCACCTTCTCGTTGTAATACCTATGTCATACCCATGTTATTATACAAATTTGTGTCCTCATAAACGCACACACACACACACACACACACACACACACACACACACACACACACACACAACACATGTTTGTGTTTCCATGGTTTTGTGGGGACTCTCCAGTATAGGCGTAATGGTTTTTATACTGTACAAACTGTATGTGCTATTGCCCTACACCAACCCTACCCCTAAACCTACCCCTCACAGGAGACTTTCTGCATTTTTACTTTCTCAAAAAAACTCATTCTGTATGATTTACAAGCTTGTTTCCTCATGGGGACCTCAAAAATGTCCCCACAAGGTCAAAATTGACTAGTATTACTATCTTTGTGGGGACATTTGGTCCCCATAACGTGATAAATACCAGCTACACACACACACACACACACACACAACACACACACAGTGTGAGCAGTGAAGGCCCCTCCCTCAGACTCAGAGCACTGAGAACATGAAACACAAGGAATTAAACACACAGTCTCTGGAGGACTGAGGAGAAACCTGTGGACATGCGTGTGTGAGTGTGTGTGTGTGTGTGTGTGTGTGTGTATGGAGCAGTAAATCATAAGAAACATCATCTGTTCATACCTCATTTGAATATCCTCAAGCAGGAAGAGTTTTGCAGGTAAATGACTTGCATCATTACAGATCATATTTAGTGGGTATTTTTCAAATGAGTGTGAGTGTGTGAGGTGTTCATGTGGCTTCACTCAAAAGCGCACGTATCCGCGGTGTTTGCAGCTGTTTTGAACGCGTTTAGTGTTTAGTTGTAGATTGTTTGCGTGTGTGTGGAACGTTGAGAAGGAGGGAGGAGTTACATTCTAACAGCTTGTAATGCACTTCATATAGTGATACATTTGACAGGGTTCTATATTTATGACTAATTCGCATATGAAGAATTGTTTAAATTGTGGTTTCCAAGTCTTGTGAGTGCAATCTAGTTTTAAATTTGCGATAGTTACAAACATTTGCGAAACATACGGGAACCTTGCTTTAGTACATTTGATACAATGTAACATTATATTCAGTACTTTGTATTGAACGTCAGACATTCCAAACATACTGATCTTCATACTGTCCCTCTAACAATAAGTCAGCTGCAATCTGTACTGTACATAAACAGACTTGTTTATGAACTGCATAAGGTTTTTTGTTTCATTCACCCAAAAAAAAATAAAAGTTGAAGTTACTATGGGTTTGGATGCTTAAATGACACTTACAATTTTTTATCAAATTAAACTTGACTTCATACATCCACTAAAATCATGTAAATCCTGACATATCACGTAATATAATAGTCAGATTTGTATAGAATAATACATTTTAGACATTTAAAAAAAAAACGTTTTCATATGTGTTTTATGTTTTGTATCATATTTAATGCTTAAGGGTTTTATGGCTCATATAGTATGATCTAGTGAGAGTATGGAGCTCAAGGAGTAAAAACATCTCGTTCTTGTCAAATGAGGCCTCACCCTGCCCAAAAATGGCATGTGGTCTGCTGCTGAGGATTTATAATGCAAAAATTATGATTTTTTTTATAGCTTGTAATATAAATCAACGAGATCTTAATAACAGTACAGCAGATACTTACATAAATTTCAGTCGTCATTCTATATCTCCAATAATATGTCTTAGTAAGACGATCTTTAAATGCTTAATTTTATGATCAATGCTCTGTAGCTTCAAAACATTTATGCAATGCATTACAGTGCTGATTGAGAGATGAAAAAATAAATGTTTGATCATATTTGATGCTCACATTTCTAAAAAATGATTTATGGATAATCAAGTAAACCTGAGTTGCTTCAGTCCTTGAAATAAGAGATTTGATAACTGATGACACATAATTTGATATGTTATTTTATAATGCAATGACAATGAGTCATTTTAAGTTTTCAGATGCTTTCTAACTGCCCAAATAAATGGCACCAGTTCGCAATCGCACCCTCTGTCTCGTTCTCGTGATCCTGAAGGTCTGTGTGTTGTGAAAGGGTTTATATTGTGTTTGTCTTCTTGCGCTATCCGTGTGATGATGATGTGGTTCGGTAATTCCGGGCTGGATGGGTGTATGGTGTCATAAACAGAGTCATCTGAGCCCCGTATCGATCTTTTCTCTCTCACAGTCGTGTGTAATGCTTTTATGGCTGTGTGCAGATGTGAATGGGGTTTATCTTCCATTTGTAAATCCTGCAGGACGACTTCTGGTGCTCCGTCAAGAGTGATAAACAGCAGAGCAGAAAGCAGAAGCGTACAGTAAACTAAAGGAGGGCCCAGTCGGGTTTATCAGATGCTTAGAGACAATTTCAGAATTTTTTCCCCCTTTTTGGATGTTCTGGTTTGACAGTGTGATACTGACTCGTGTCTAACGGCTCATGTGGCTTTTAGCATGAATGTTAAACAGTTTTACATGAGGAATCGTTCCCAACATGTTGTTCCAAACCTGTATTATTTTCTTAATGCAAAACAATTTTGCTTCCATAAGGGGGGTGTGGTTGTATTTTTTCAAGACTATTGTAAATGAAAACACAATCAAAATTCTCACGTATTTTCAAAGGCTGTATCTATCTCCTGCTATCTATTCTTGTAAGCATAGGTGTGTTGTGGGTTATGGGGGTTCCAGGGTGAGGAGGGAAGAGGGGGGGGGTGTGTGTGTTGTGTGCTGCCGTGTACTCTATAGTGCTTCAATGACCCCATATTTTTTAGTTTTTAACCAAAACAAGATAACCAGGAATGTCCAAACATCTGCGTTTTCATATTTTTGTTCACTTTGCAGTGTGTTCTTAAAGGAACAGTTCACCCAAAAATGAACATTTGCTGGAAAAGTGCTCACTCTCAGTTCATCCAAGATCAGGATGAGTGTTTCTTCATCAGTTCGGAGAAATGTACATTGCATCAGTGCTCAACAATGGATCCTCTGGAGTGAATTGGTGCCGTCAGAATGAGATTCCAAACAGCTGATAAAAAACATCACAATAAACCACAAGTAATCCACACAACTCCAGTCCATCAGTTAACATCTGGAAAGACAAAGCTGGAAACTATCCAGGCATAGAATTTTTGTTTTTTTTTTTTTTTTTTAACTCAACGTACCGTGATCCATAATAACGCTTCCTCCAGTAAAAGGGGTCTGTTGTGAATCAGGAGAGAAATCTGCACAGATCAAGCAGCGTTTAACAGCTCTGAACAAATATGTGGCTGGATTTTGATGTGTGAGACAACAGCAGATGCACTTTTTCACTGGAGGAAGCGTTATTATGGATCAAAATTGTATCGGATTTGAGTTAAAAACATCTTACTGCTGGATTTGTTTCAGCTTTTGTCTTCTCCAGATGTTAACTGATGGGCTGGAGTGCTGTGGATTATTGTGGATGTTTTTATCAACTGTTTGGACTCTCATTCTGACGGCACCCATTCACTGCAGAGACATTTCTCAACCAACTCCTCTACATCTTGGATAACCTGAAGGCAAATTTGAATTTTGGGGTCACCTATTCCTTTAATGTCAAACTGTGTTAAATGTCATTCAGGCCGTAGAAACATATCCAAAACAGTGTTTCGACATCAGGCTTTTTGCTCTATGATATAAATGACAGCCATAACTCAGTTCTTGTTCTGAATAACAACCACAGGGTGTTTCTTCTTAAAACGCACCCTTATGTCAGAAGCGATCAGGCAGAGTAAGGGATGTTGCAGTAAACCGATCCCAGCGCTCCGCTCAATAACCTGCATTACGTTCTTCTGTCTGCGTGTGGTTCCAGACTGCGGGATGTTCTCGTCGGTGAAGCCGTTTGAAGAGCAGCACTTCTCAGCCCTGAGGAACCAGTGCCAGCAGAACAGGACTCTGTTTGAAGACCCCGGCTTCCCCGCTGTGGACCAGTCGCTCTTCTATCATGGAAACCGCATCGGAAAAGTCACCTGGAAGAGGCCGAAGGTAAGAAACAACTGCAGGTTTAAAAAAAATTCTACCACACTCTTAAAAATAAAGGTGCTTCACGATGTCATAGAAGAACCTTTGTTGTCTAAATGGTTCCATAAAGAACCTTTAACATCTGAAGAACCTTTCTGTTTCACAAAAGCTTCTTTGTGGCGAAAGAAGGTTCTTCAGATTATAAAAGGTAAGAAAGAGATGCTTCTTTAAAGAACCTTTGACTGAATGCTTCTTTGTGGAACCAAAAATGGTTCTTCTATGGCATCGCTTGAAGAACCTTTTGAAGCACCGTTATTTTTAAGAGTGTATCTACTAGTCATGTATTGCATAATGTGAATCTGTTTGTGTTTAGTTTGTAATCTAGCTTAGTTTCGTCTGAAAATGTCGGTCTGTTTTCACATTTGTATTAATGAATAAATGTAATTATTTTATAATCCAATTTATTCCATGAATCTGATCATTTAACACATTAAGTTCAGAATTATAGTATGAAAATTGATATTAGTCTATTTTACCTATTCTATTAAATGTATTTTATAATCCTTTTTTTATTTTTTTTCTATGAAATTTTGATTATTTTAATTCTTTCAGTTCAGGACTGAGGTATGAAACTTGATATTGGTCTATTTTACCAATTCAATTTTTAAATAAATAAAATTATTTTATAATCCAATTTATTTCATAAATCTCATAATTGAACACTTAATGTTCATGATTAAGTTGATATTGGTCTTTTCCCCCGATTTTATTATTTATGATTTTATTTATTATATTTGTTATCAAGGATCACCCTATTTTATTATTAAATAAATACAATTATTTTATAACCAAGTGTATTTAATAAATCTGATACTTATACACGTGAACTATTTTATTATTTTATTTATTTCGTAAATTCGAACATTAAACATGTAACGTTCAGGATTAAAATATAAGCTTTAAATTATGAGCAAAACAATAGTTAGCAAACAGCACTGATTCATCCAAAGACTTGATCGTTAGTGCTCTTTCATAACCATTAATGCACTTGAATCAGCAGAAGGTGGCTGTTTGGACTAAACCATCTCCTGAATAACCTGCTCGTTGTCATTAATCATATCTGATCTGTGCGTTTATGAAAGGTGTGGCCGTAGATCTTGTGTTACTTACGCATTTAAACTCATGCACAGTTGAAACAATAACCTCTTCATACTGTGAACGCTTGATTATATTATATTTAGCCAAAGATTATAATAGTTATTGTTTAGAAATGTGCATGAGGAAAGGTTTGTGTACAGGACTGGTTTCCTGCAGCTGTCATAACTGGAGTCTTGTGTGTGATTAATAAATGTTTTCTTAGCATGTCAATAAACCATGCCAAAAAAACAAACAAATAAAAACTGATTTCATATGCAATATTCAGTATTCTACCATTCAAAGTCTGACTGAGGTTGGTAATATTTTTTTAATATTTTTGAAAGAAGTCTCTTCTGCTCACCAAGGCTGCATTTATTTGATCAAAAATACAGTAAAAACTGTTAAATATTATTGCATGTAAAACAGCAGTTTTCTATGTGAATATGTGTTAAGCTGTAATGTATTTCTGTGATGCGCAGCTGTATTTTCAGCATCATTCCTCCAGTCTTCAGTGTCACATGATCTTCAGAAATCAGTATAATATGCTGCTCTGCTGCTCAAGAAACATTTCTGATTATTATCAATGTTCAAAACAGTCGTGCTGCACAATATTTTTGTGGAAACCGTCATATACAATAATACTCTTAATTTTCAGGATTCACAGATGAATAGAAACGTTTTATTCGAAACAGAAATCTTTTGTAACATTATAAACGTCGTATAAACGAATGACCCGTGTATTTTAAACAGTAGTGTATATTATCAAGTCACACTGAATATGATTGCATGAAATATTAGCATCGTTAACCAGCTTGTGACAAGTCCTCGGAAATTCATGAATAGGCACAATTTAAGTGCAAGCCTTTAGAGCAAAAATTCATAAAATAATGAAAAAACATAGTCTAATTTCATGACATGTAGTGTATGGAATGTGTGTTTTCTCTTCCTCCTTCTGTTTTCAGCAGCATTTAGCTGAAGCTCATTACACAAAAACAAGCCTAAAACATCTGTGTCATTTAAAACTGAATCCAGTCCATTAAAGGCTTTCTGGCAGTCCATTTAGTTAATATGCCTGAGGTTTTAAGTAATCCTTGAATGGATTGTCAGTGTTAGACAAGCTTAAAGCTTGCTGTGTTTGCACAGTGATTTTCAACTGTAGATTGTTTGGTTTTGATTGTCTGCCTGTTTTATCCTCCGGCAGGTTTGGTCACTCAGTAAAGTAACAGCCCAAACTCACAGTCTTTGAGAAACACGAGCATTAGAGTAGTAAACACCATTTAGCAGGTCACACAAAACAGCGTTGCATTGCTTCATGTATTCAGGACACTCCCTGTTTCTCCGTGCATCATGAATGACGGACTTCTGTTCAGGCATGTGAGTGCAATGTCGTTGAACAAGTGCAATGCAATCTTCCGCCCACCAGAAACCTCCTGTTTGCTGAAGCAGAAGTCTGTTTAGTTCACGCACATCAGAAGCAACTCTTCCTCACTGCAGCTGTTGATTTCTTCAGCGTCTGAAATAATGCTGGAGAGGTTGTGTTGAGTAAAGCTGTGCAGGGAGACGGAATAATCAGTCGCTGTGTCTCATTTAAGATGAAGCATTTGGGGGGAAAATAACTTAAAATATAAAAATAACAAATAACTTTTTTTTTTTGGTCATTGCATTTTAAAAGTTTTTTTTTTTGCTTTGTTGGTGTTTAAAGCTCCATGTTACTAATGTAGGGCTGCAAAATAAGTGTATTTTAGATATTTATTTATATTTTAGAATACAAATATTTTTATTAGTTAATAAATATAATTAATAGTTTATAAATATAATATTACTAGTTATCATAATACTATAATTTTATCAGTAATTATTATACCATTGATATACAATTCCAATTATATATATTTTTATGGCCCACTATGGCCCCCCTACCTGTAAACACTGAGCTTTACACACACACAAACAAGCAAAAACATTAATAAATACATTTAAAATACTTTTAATAAATACCATGACCAAAAAAAAAGTTTGTTATTTTTATATTTGTTAAAGTTATGTTATATATATATATATATATTAACAAATAAAAAACAATTTCACTGTAAATAAATATATCATTGGTAATGAAATTAGTGGTGTTCTTGTATTGTAATACATAACTATATGAATAATCAATGTTTATTATTATATTATTATGATTAATATTAAGTACAATATAAAACTTACCCTGTAATACAACATTTTAGTTATTACAGTGAAATAGATTTCTATTTATTGGTATTTTTCTATTTCTGATTTAATATTTGTATATAATAATACTTGTATATCAGCAGTCATATTTTATATTATAATACAATATATTAATATGATGTTATATTATTGTTATTACGGCATAAAAATATTGATCAAATATAAAATATTACCATTGCAATAAAACTATTTCACTGTAAAATTTCACCAGGCTGTAAGCATGAATGCATATAAAAACAAGTCCGCCGTTAACAATTTAATCCTTTTGACTTAATATTGAGATGCTCACCAATTCAACTCTGTTTTTTTGTTTTTGTTTGAATATCTAGAATTTCATGTTGACTTTTAACCAGAAAAACCAGCATCCCTGTGTTTGCACATGCAGTTCAGGAGAAAACTAAACTAACTGTGACTGTCTCTTTGTCTGTCTGTACGACAGGAGCTGTGTGAAGACCCGCACTTGTTTGTGAATGGGATCAGCGCTCATGACCTGCACCAGGGGCAGCTGGGAAACTGCTGGTTTGTGGCGGCCTGCTCCAGTCTGGCCTCCAGAGAAGCTCTGTGGCAGAAGGTGAGTTCATGCCATTAGTGCTTAGTTACCATGATAACTTCTACCTAGTTACCACTCTTTGTAACACTTGTAACTTGTCATGTTTTATGAGATACTGTAATAAAACTGTATAAAAAATTAGAGCATGATGTGAGCAACGCTAAGGTCATTTCCCAGGAAATGCATGAGCTGATAAAATGTGCATCTTAAATGCAATGTGAGTTGCTTTGGATAAAAAATAAATAAATCTGCCAAATGCATATACGCTACTGGTTGAAAGTTAGGAAAGGATCATGCGACTCTGAAGACCAGCTGCTGAAAATTCAGTTTTGCATCACAGGAATAAATTGCATTTTAGAATATATTACAGTAGACAACAGTTATTTTAAATTGTGATAATATTTCAGATTTTCACTGTAATTTAAATTTGAAAAAAGCAGTGTTGGAGAGCAGAAGAGACCGCGTTCATAATTATTCTACATTCAATCCAAAATTTTAATTTAAAACAAATACATATTAATTAAAATAATAGCTCAAACAGAGCTCAGGAACTCTTGGCGAATTTTAATTTCTTGTTTTGACGCCAGTGATGGCTAATGCTAATGAAGCACCTTCACTGGAACTAAAATAACTAATTATGTTGTTTTGTCTGAAACACTGATTATTTACTATGAGACGTTTTTAAGAAAAAATACTAGGCCTATTAATCTTCTATATTGATTTCTATTTATAAAAATGCAGCTGTTACTCAAAAACAGTTTTTTGTTTCGTTTGTAGTTCACATTTAATTTTTAAATTTGTTTTAAATATTTAAAACAAATAAATTTAAGTTAAAACAATATAGCACAGGCAGAACGCAAGAACCCTTGCTGAATCTT
Source organism: Sinocyclocheilus anophthalmus (assembly GCA_018155175.1). Classification (NCBI taxonomy): domain Eukaryota; kingdom Metazoa; phylum Chordata; class Actinopteri; order Cypriniformes; family Cyprinidae; genus Sinocyclocheilus; species Sinocyclocheilus anophthalmus. The sequence goes on from JADLZN010002959.1 coordinate 37,271, forward strand.
TTATTTTAATTTCTTGTTATGATGACAGTGGTGTCTAATGCCAGTTAACCACCTAAAATAACTTTTGTGTTCTTATCCAGCTTATTTTTCGCGGTCATTGGTCAGTTTAATGTGTCTGGCTTCCGGTCTCATCTGCATCCAGTGATTTAAGCTGTTTAAAACCACTCGTTTTGCTGCTTGAGATTGCAAACTGGTGTGTCTTACCATATTATTTTTATGCATTATCTTAATTATGAACGCACTGGTTTGTTTGTAATGCAAACAGTTTTGACATTTACTGCACATCGTTATTCTTCTCGTTATTTCCCTACAGCGGCTAATGAACCAGAAGTCTTGCCCATAGGCTTACTTCTGCGTTGAAGAATAAAGTGGATATTTGTTAGAAATATTTCTATTTTTATTAAATTGCAAGATGTCTACAGTTTTTTTTTTTTTGCAAAAAATACATTTTTTTGTTTAAAAAGCATTGCAAAATCATTTACAAGTATTTTCTTTACAAAACACATTACTGGTTGGTTTGTAGTTTCATTTTATTTTTAGTTTGATCATTTTTCTAATATTTCTATTTGACTTTATTTTTTCAATTTTAATGTAAGTATTTTATTAGTTTTTTAATATTCTGATTCAACTTTAATACATTTTAATTTCAGCTTTAGATTTAGTATTATTATTAGTTTTTCTATTTTTCTGTGTGTCTTTAAGTACTTGAATGAAAATAGGAATATTGCCTTGGGGAGAGTTTTTTTTTCAAAATCTTTTTTATTTTTGATTAGTTTTAGTGTGAGTTTTAATTAATAATAACAGCATAATTTTTCCAAAACAATCACAAGCCATTTTTGCGATATTGACAAAGCATCGGACACAGTGTGAAATACACAAATAGTGTTATTTTTCATGAAATCTCAACCTCTGCTGAGTGTTTGATTGCTATTGTTTATACAGCGGTCCAGTGAGCTCATAATTTCACACAGAACCTGATGTTTCCTCATTACAGCTGCACTGTAATCCTTCCAGAGAGAGCCTTGGGATGTGCTTACCGAGCAAACGCTGCGTTATTAGGACGAGTCTTGTTTCGAGAGAATCAGATGTGACTAATTGGAGACTTGGGGTTATCACATGTTCATTTGTGTCCACACACGACGCACAATCGTGGGCAAACATGGCCTCCCACGAGACGTTTGCTCGTTTGTTTCCCTGTGTAACACATTTCCAGATCCGAGTGCATGGAAAGAGTTTTTTTAACACACTTCCGTTCACTCGTGAGCTTACAGTCGCTCCACATAACTCTCATTAAAGCACCTGTCGCTGTCACACCGCTGTACACTCATCTCCCTCCTGAGGTCTAATTACTGTCCTGTAACGCATCCCCCTGAAGACACACACTCGCATAGTGAAACAGCATTTAACCGTGCTAACGCTGGTCTTAAAAGTAGGGTGCAAACTTATGTTGCCATTCAAGACAGCATCACATCTTAATAGAGAAGACAATTCCAAAATGCATTGCAACAAGCTCTGTGAAAAAAGAAATTGAATTAAATTGTTTCTTAAAGCCGCCTTTGCATTATAAAGGGTATATCATGCATTATAATTATTCATAACGTGCATTGTAATGCATTATATCTTGTTAAAATGCATAGTGTAACAATGAATTGAAAAGTGTTATAATGTAGTAGCTGTGGTTACAATTATTCATGACACTGTACAATGCATTATAGGTGCATTACAAGGCATAACTACTGCATTAAAACAACTTATACATAAAGGCTTTAAGTAAAGTGTTGTTTTATGTTGTTTTTATTCGTTATTAGGAATTAGCTTTTATAAATGTATTTTTAAAATAGCTTTTAATTGTGAGGTAACACTTATTCACAGTGACCTTGTTATACATGTTATGCATGTACTTGCTAAATAACAATAAACTATGCATAATTACATGCAACCAACTGTAAACCAAGCCCTAATCCTAACCCTAGCCTGAAATTAAGTACATTTAATTAATTGATATATTACTCAGTACTTGTTTGTATGATTACACCTTAAATTACCCAAATTAACACCTCAGATGTCACCTGAAAGTGAAGTGTAACTCATTTTTGCTTAAGCTTTAGTAATTTTGTGCGTTTGCGTGTTTGTAAATATTACTATTTAAGTTTGTTTAATAATTTTTTTATTATATCCTGTTACTAAATTAAAAATGTTTCAACTTAAAGGCACATTTTTCAAATTTTCAATGGTATATTTATATTTCTCTTTTTTAAAAATGATATATATAGGTATATGTAGTATATTTAATATAGTGTATAGAATAGTCTCAGTCCCACGATTAAAACACAACAACGTTTCAGTACTGTGGATATATTAAATAATAGTCCTGTGTTGGCAGCATGGGCAACTTTTTTTGATTATTTAAATATGCATCTGATTGATAATACTGCTAAATTGCTTTATTTACATTTATTTACAATTTACAACTTTAGTTTTTTATTTTCAATAGATTGTCATGCGGTTTAGGCTATATGCTGTATATAGATATAGTAAATAATATATAATATAAAAATACATTTTCAATGTAATATCTTTTATTTTTTTCTGAATTGTTCATTAACAGTTTATTTACTTAAAACACTTTTCAGTACTGCATGAAATATCCATAAAACTGTGTAACTGCTTGCTGTGTTGACAAGCTGAAATGTAATGCAAGTACTTCATTTTATTATTTAATGCAAAAATAATTATTTAAAAAGATCAATCTAAGTAAAAATGATCTATTTTAACCATCATTTGAGTTATAGACGTTCGTACCTGGGCGGAAAAGTTTCATAGATAATGTGAGAACTTTACGTATGCATACAGTATATTTGCATCATTTTAATGTGCCTGTCATTGTCTGTTTATCTGACGTTTCATAGCACACAGAGAACATTTTGATAGTTTTATGTGTCAGAATTGTTCTTTTGAGTTGATTCTTTGAATGAACTTGCTCACAAACTGAACTGAATCAGTTAGAGTGATTCTTTAACAGCTTGTATGTCTCATACAACTAATACAACCACATATGTCACCAGAAGTATAATGGAAACACTCAATGATGCAATCAAACTGATGAATTGGCTTTTTGAATCAGTTCATTGAAACAAACTGTTGGAAAGAATCAGCGAGTCAGATTTCCCAGAACTAATGCGTGGCGTTTGCTCAAAAGCTGGGCTCTTCGATTGATTCCCGATATCGATCCGGACATGTTGTGGTTCGAGACTCTTGACCTTCCAGTGCTCAAGAACGAAGCATTCACATACAGCAACTAAAAGAGTTTATTCATCCGTCTAGAAGCATCAAAACTGCATTGGATTACATGTGCACCGACAAAACGCATGCACTTACAAACTTTCTAAAGAGTTGCTTTAAGATAAGAAACCAAACTAAGTGAAGCTAAGTTTTCATGATCGATCGGTGGAAATGAAAAAGGTTTTTAACCAGCACAGAGAACGTCTAAGCTGTCTAGGTTTTAGGATACGATGCTTGGAGAGATTTGATCTCTTAATGGTTTTTGTGGAAGGTCAAAGAGCAGGAGATTTTCTCTTTGGTCGCTCCCTCCTTGAAAGCGAACAGAAAGTACATGACTTTGCGCACCTTGGCCAGCTCTGTGATCCTCTCTCCGAACTCCTGAATATCTGCCTCCAGACACTTGATGGGCGAGTCCTCGGGATCCCCGGCGTTCCTCCAGAACTGGCCGATGGGCTCCAGCAGCTGTCTGGTCATCAGGTTGGTCAGATCGGGCGTCCAGAGCTGGCAGATGCCAGTGACGGTGAAGCGTCCGGTTCCTCGCAGGCCGGTGTTCCAGCGGAGGAAGCTCAGGTCCTGTTGGCTGAAGTCCAGCCGGTAGACGGACTCGTGTGGCAGAAGAAGCCGCTCTCCGTCCTGCCGCTTCTGACCCTTCTGCTGCAGCGACTGCACCCTCAGACGCATCACCTCCGCCAGCTGCAGGTCCTCAGCGAAGCTCAGCTCTGTTTCTGAACCCATGAGCGGATTGTCTCGGTGCGCTTGTGCTCGGTGTGTGACTGAATAAACTCTCTCCTTTCTCAGACTTCATTTTCCATGCCGCCGCTCCACCCGCCTCTGTGGCCCCACGGGGCAAAAAGCCTGGTTAGTTGGGGACTTTATTGTTTCTGCCACACAGGCTCTGAGCCTCTGGATGAGTTTTGGGAGCAGGAGGAGGAGCGAACCAACCGGAGATTCACTGCTAGTGTTTGACGTGTTGCAGCACTAGGCAACAGATGCTTACTGCTGCAAAACAAACAAACAAAAAAAAACGTTGAATTTTTGGTAGGGAACGTTGAATTTGTTTTATTTTTCTATGTAAATATGCATCTGATTGATAATCCTGATTTGATTTGATTTGAATTGATTTTATGCTCACATTCCCTTTACCAAATGCCTGTGGACATTTTACATAATTAATTTATTATTATTTTATATTACGTATTTATTTATTATTATTATTATATAACGTTTTTTGTCGATTTATTTTTATTAATTATCATGCAGTAACTCCACTATTTATAAATAAAAAATAAATAAATTGAATTTAAGTTTTCAGTGTAATACAGGGCAACACATGCCTCTTATGAGTTATATATAGCTTTACTTAGTGTATTAATGATTATCTTATATGTATATTATTTATCAGAGCTGAGTTTAGCATAAAGTATCTAACAACCACACTTAATGTTACAATGGGCTTACACAAACAAGAAAAATACTTCCTTAAAAAATCTGTGTTGTTTGGTTAGGTACAAGTAAACTAATGCTATTGAAATTTTACTTTTGGTTGTTGAAATAACGTTGAACAAAATATAAATATTAATTGAAAACTGTAAAGGACAAATGAGAAATACTGCATTGGCAAGTAACTAGTACAGTCAAGTACTAAAATTAACTAAAACAAAATTAAAATAAAATACGAGATAATTATGATTTAATAGTAACATAGCATTTCTTTAAATAAGGTTAATTATGCAAAACAATTATTTCTCAATAAGAATTCGACCCAGTTCCTATTTAACAATTAAATTTTTGTTGTTATATTTTTCATGGCATGTTCTTAAGCCTTCCACTGTATGACGCTCTTATAATTCCATTTTTTATGTTTGTATTCACCGTTTTTGTTCCATACGGTCTGGCGTGTGACTACTTAAAAGTTGCCCCAAACAAACAACTCAGATAGACAAAGCAACACAGTATTTCGTCGTTCCCAGGTTACCCATATGGAAGGACCATTATTGGTACAAGCAGAAGCGGAGAGCTATGCTGGGATTTTTCCCTTTCGGTTCTGGCTTTTGGGAGAATGGATGGATGGTGTTATTGATGACCGACTGGCCACCGCGACGACCCATCGACTGCCACTCAAACTACCGTACCGAGTTCTCAATAAAGAGTGCACTGGTGGATGAAATCTCTATGCCAAGAATTACCACCACCAATAGAAACCGATAAAATACAGGTGTGCACATAATTTAAAGGGTCATGGATGCTCATGCTTTTACGAAGTTGTTTGATACTGAATTTTGTTGGCAGGGTGTGTACACAACCACCCTATAATGATAAAAATCCCCCCCGTTTTTTTTGGTTACTACTAAAAAAAAATCTTTACCTCTTTCTCAAATCGAGCCGATCTCAGTTGCCTGTCTGTGTGACGTCACACAGTCAGGCCCCTCCCACGATAGTTTGATTGACAGTAGTGTTTCAGCACAGACTGGACTGGTGTCTTACCTGCCCTGAGTGAGCTGTCATCAGTCCGCTATTGTTTCACTGCTGGAGCAGATGTAGACACAAATGACTCCTAACAAGCGATTGAGGTGTTCTGTTGTTGGATGTAATAATGAACAGCAGTCGTCATTTACTCCCGACATCTGAGCCGCTGAAGACGCAGTGGATTATTTGTTTCTGAAGGGAATGCGCCCCATATCTACATAAATGCGTCTATGTTCACCGGGCGAATGCATTTCGTGATCCAGCTTCTGAGGTGTCACTCACCCCCACTTTGCTTCCTTATGATTTAGCATAGGTTGTGGTAGTATAGATCGTCGTTTGTTTGTATAAATCTCAGGGAACGCTTTGCTTAATGCGATCAAGTACTCATACATAAATTGTCGTAGGCTAATTAGTCAAGTTTCACTAGGAATGCGGCTAAACATAAGCGGCTCGGAAGAGAGGGGCGAGTTCAGCAGTGCTTATTAACATTTAAAGGAAAATGCAACAAAACGCCTTGCTCTGAAAATAACAGTTTTTGACAGGGTACAGAAGGTGTTTTTTACACTATCATTGAGGAATTGTAACCAAACTATGTTACAGACTTTTCATTAAGACCCTAAATAATCATAACGACTTGTGGAAAATGGGCATCCTATGAACCCTTTAATATAATATAGATTTATTGTAGTATATTTATTTTTATCTTTAAATTGATCAAATTGACAGTAAAGACATTTATAGTGTTACAGAAGATTTTTTATTTCAAATAAATGCTTTTCTTTTAAATTTTCTATTTATCAAAGAATCCTTGAAAAAAAAATTTATCATAGTTTACACAAAAATATTAGCTGCAGAAAACTGTTTTGCAGTCATGATAATATAATATATTGTATAATAGATAAAGTTTCCTTACAACCAAGACACAAATCGGCGTAATATGTTAACTTAGAATGTATTTTTTTTCAACACCATAATCCTGAATAATAAGAAACAATCTTTTTTAAATACAAATTAATTCGAAGCATTTTTTTTTTCTTTCAGTACATTTAAATGTAAACAATGTATTACAGCAGCACCAATTCAGAGATATAGAATACCCACTTAAAAAACAAATATAAATCTGTATTTAAATACAAAGTCTGAGACCATTCATATATCTATCGTTATATGATTATTATTTTGTGATATCATGTTAGTTCACTAATGTCCCTTTATGCCAAAGAAAAACAGGTTCTACATTAAAAATATGTATGTAATATATATATATTAGTGCTGTCAAACGAGTAATCGCATCCAAAATAAAAGTTTTTAAGTGCATAATATATGTGTGTGTACAGTGTATATTTATTATGTATAATATAAACACACACATACAGTATATTGAAATACTTACAATTTATCTATAATTTATATTCTTAATTTTATCAGAGTAATATTTTTAATAGGTAAACAGCATATTTTTCTAAATATTAGTACTGCAGGGTGGAAAAAATTATTTATATATGCATGATAATATACACAGTACAACCACACATATATATTGTATTTAACATAAAACTTTTATTTTGGATGCGTTGCAGCACTATACAATATATTAACACAATTCATAACGCAATCAGAGGTGCTCATCTGTGTTTTCATATTCAGTGCGGTCCAACGATTAATAATAAGTGTTTTGCTTTGCCTAGTATGTGTGTTGTCTGTGTATATGTATTATGCATAAATAAATACACACACATGCGTGTATATATTTTGAAAATATTTACATGTATTGTGGCTATTTAATATATAAACAGAACCTATTTTTCTGGAAATATATCCAGGCCTGTGTGTGTGTTTATATATACATTATAAATATACACGGTACACACATATATTACGTAAACAAAAGCTTCTATGTGGATTAATCGCGATTAATCGTTTGAGAGCACTAATTCAAAAAAGAAAAAATTTCCTTTTTAATATGTATAATATGAACATGCATGAATGAACTGCTTCATTCCTCTGTGTCCGTCATTTATCAGGTTATGTGGATGTTATGAGGCTTTGGATGGCGGGAACACGGCGGACGCTCTTGTGGATTTCACTGGTGGAGTGTCTGAGCCCATGGATCTGCTGGAGGGGAAGATCATCCAGGAGGAGGAGGCCAGAAATCAGCTGTTCGAGCGCGTGCTGAAGGTCCACAGCAGAGGAGGCCTGATCAGCTGCTCCATCAGAGTGAGTCTGTGAGCCTGGAGCACAAAACCAGTCTTTAAAATGAAGTTTTTTTGGGTGTTAGTATGCATAAATGTGAAGTCTTTAAGTTATCTATAAGGCGTGTGCTCCAAAACAGTGAGCAAAATTTCGCATTTAGAAGATCTACATTCGTAAGCTTGCGTTCGTCCAAAACAACTTTTTTTGACGTCACATCGTACTTCAGCTTCTCATCAAACTTTCTGTCCAATCAAATGCTCTCTAGAATCCGAAGCCCCGCCACCCATAGCACTAGAAAATAGACCGCTGAAGCCATGCGTCATTTTGTGAAATCTCTGTTTCACCTTTCCACATAATTAGTATTTTCTGTACAGTGAATGGCACGTAGTGCACTAATAGGGACAGGACATCAACAGTGGAAATGTGTTTCCCTTGAGGAAAAAAAGAAGTCTTGTTTGCGCTGTGTCACTCTAACACCGCACCGCACACTACACGTCTGCGGCTCCGGTCCAGAGACCGATATGCTCGAGTCGCGCAGACCACAAACTGTATCAGACCCGTTTGAATTCTACACAAAATGCTATATTTTATAGCAATATGGATGAGATTGTGGCTGTCAAATGTGGCTTTACGGAGCTCAACGGCTCTGAACGGCTCTAGCCCAAGCTGTGATATAAACGAACGCTATTGGATATTTTAAAAAGGGGCAGGGCTGCTTATATGTCCTGCCCTGTCTTCCTGTTTCATTTAAAATGACGTCAACACAGAGTAACGCTGTGTGTTTCTAAGCATTTCAGGGGACCTTTAAGTCGCTGGGGTATATTTGTGGCAATAGCCAAAAATACATTTTATGGGTTAAAATTATAGATTTTTCTTTTATGCCGAAAAATCATTAGGACATTAAGTAAAGAACATGTTCCATGAAGATATCTTGTAAATCTCCTACCGTAAATATATAAAAACTTAAATTTTTATTAGTAATATTCATTGCTAAGAAATTAATTTGGACAACATTAAAGGCGATTTTCCTCAGTATTTAGATTTTTTTCACCCTCAGATTCCAGATTTTAAAATAATTGTCCTATCCCACAAACACCTCAATTGAAAGCTATTTTATTCAGCTTTCAATGGGTATTTTAATCTCAATTTCCAAAATTTGACCTTAGACTGTTTTTGTGGTCCAGGTCACATTTTGTTTCATGGCCATTATGTGCTGCGTCCAGACTGGCGGTAGTAAGTGATTATATGTAATCTGGATTACGTAGTCAGATTCCAAAAATTAAGTACTTGTAAATTACATTTTAAAATACTCGTAATCAGACTACAATTACTCTTTTATTGATTACATGATTACATATTAATCACACAATAGCAATAAATTATTGATCGTTATATTCTCCCTAATTCCTCTTTTTCAGCTTTTAATGTTCCTTTCTGAATAGCCTACTGCTGTCATTGAGAAAGTCTCCCAGTTTGTGGCCTTCGACACAGAGACCATCGTATAACCCACACTGCATTTGATGCTGATTTACAAAATCATTTTCAGGTTTAAAAGTGTTTCAACAGTGCATACATTCTAGTTGAACACTTCATTTTTAGTTGAATTAGCCACTCTTTAGGTGATTTAACCATATATTTCCATGTCCGTTAGATGCTGGCGTCGGGCAAACACAGTAAAATGAATCACAATTCACAAATACTGTGTGTTCTCGATCTTTCACCTAATTATTTTACTTAAGTCACCTCCTATTTTTAAAATAAGATTTAAGTATCATTGGTATGGTACATGACTGCGGTAAACAAAAAAAAAACAAAACCAAAAAATATATATATTTTTAGGATGTTTTGTTTTGATTGATTTTATAATGACTTTTTTTTATTTAAAATTTTTATGATTTAATTAATTATAGCTTAAACTCATGCACCCCCTGCAGTTTCTTTACAAATCCCAGTTTGGGAAACCTTGACGTAATATAACGTTTAATGCACTTCATGTTAATAACAACGAATGGAATATATGGGCTTATAAAGCTGGATGGCTGTTTCCTGTGCCTTGACTCGTGGTGATTGGGGTTCTGAGCCTTGTTCAAGCGGTGTGAATGTCCGCTGTACAAAGTACACACCCCTTTGTTTACGTTTTGTGTTTCTCGCGAACCACTTTGAGTAGCAACCACAACTGTTCCTGAGGAGCTACATTGTTTCTCGTCCGTCTTACACGCTCAATATTGAGAAATGCCCCTTTCAAGTGTGGCAAAATGAAGTTATTGGCAATGCATATAGCTAATCATAAATTAAGTTTTGATATATTTATGGTTAGAAATGTACAAAATATCTTCATGGAACATGAATCTTTACTTAATATCCTAATGATATTTTGGCATAAAGAAAATTTCTATTTTGGCATACAGTGTATTGTTGGCTATTGCTACAAATGTAATACAAAATAAATACCCACACATGCATATATATATATATAGTGTTAAGAAAACTTTGTTTTATATATTAGATATGTTTTTAGAATATAATTATATCATATATACCTAATGCCTGTAATATTTTCAAAATATATTCATGTAAAACCACGGTTTCACGGGGCGTTGTGCTTTATTGTCTGTTGTTTTTATATATATCAATATGGTACATGATTATCCTATTTAAATCAGTGCAATAAACGAGATGGGTCACAAGTAATCTAAAAGTAATCTGATTACATTACCTAAAATGTGCAATGTAAGGGATTACGTTACTAACTATAATTTTTGTCGTGTAATTTGGAATCAGTGAATGATTTTTAATTTGTAAGTAATCTACCCAGCTCTGTCGCTCCCACCTCACTTTTCATATTTGGATTTTTTCCCTAGGCCACGAGTCGCGGCATGGAAGCCCGTTTAGACTGCGGTCTGGTCAAAGGTCACGCGTATGCGGTGACTGATGTGCGTAAAGTGCGTCTGGGCACCGGCCTGCTGGCGTTCTTCAAATCAGAGAAGCTCTCCATGATCCGCATGAGGAACCCTTGGGGTCAGAGAGAGTGGAACGGAGCGTGGAGCGACAGGTTTGTGAACATCTGGAAGCTGTTGAGCTTTACTGTCGAGTGTGTGGTTTGTGAAGGAGACAACATTTGTGACCCTGGAGCACAAAACCAGTCATAAGTAGCAGAGGGGAGGTGTCTGGATTTGCAGTAGTGCCGTCAAAACGATTAATCGCATTCAAAATAAATGTTTTTGTTTACATAATGCATGTGTGTGTATTCTGTATATTTATTATTTATATATAAAGAAACACATAAACAGCATATATTTTGAAAATATTTACACGTATTTAGATGTATATATGTATAGTATTTATATTATATATAAATATATTTAATATATAGACAACATATTTTTCTTAAATATATATACATATGCATGTGTGGGTATTTATTTTGTATTACATTTGTAGCAATAGCCAACAATACATTGTATGGGTCAAAATTATACATTTCTCTTTTATGCTAAAAATCATTAGGATATTAAGATCATGTTCCATGAAGATATTTACATTTCCTAACGCAAGTATGTCAAAACTTAATGTTTGATTAGCAATATGCATTGCTAAGAACTTTATTTTGGACAACTTTAAAGATGATTTTCTCAATATTTAGATTTGTTTGCACCCTCAGATTCCAGATTTTCAAATATTGTCCGATCCTAACAAACCATACATCAATGGAAAGCTTATTTATCCATCTTTAAGATGAGGTATTAATATCCCATGACCCTAATGACCGTTTTTGTGGTCCTGGGACCCATTTGTGCATGATGCTCCTACATAGGTTTGCAGTGTTGTTATTTATTGCACTGTTTGTGCAATGAAAGAAAACTTGGCCTTATATTACACGGAAGTTTTTCCCAGCCTTTCCCTGATGTAAATAGTTTAATTTAGGGCACAGAAGCACTTCAAGTGATCATGTAAACAACTTTCTCAATTGCTGGACAACATTCTCCTAATGTTAACAATTCCAGTGAATGTGCTAAACAGTTGGGAAGAGAAATGATTGCGAGCTAAATATGCTTCATAAAAAAAAGGATTAAAGTATAAAGGTTAATGTGCATGATGTATGACTCCCTCATGTGAAAAACAGATGCTGTGGAAAAAACAGGACATGTCAAGGCTGTGCGGACACAGCAATGCTTTGTTTCAAACCACAGATTGTGACTTTTAAATGCTGAGTGTATTTTTGGGGTCATACTGCTACCTACTGGAGGACAAACTCAACATCAAATCTCATATTTCAGCATCATGCAGTACATCATTTTTTTGCATGCTTTGCCTGTTATCTTTGAGATTATAGTCATGTTCACATTGCAGGGTTTTAAAAGTGAAAAACACATTTAAATGTTTGAGGAAATGCCCCAAATCAGGGTTTTCCAACCAAAGAGCACTTGTTGAGTAGAGACCTTATAATTACATGCAAATAATATATTTTTAATTGACATAATTTTATGATGCTAATGTGGCAAATTCATTAAAATAATCAGTATTGATGTGCAAGGTTATGAAGTATTTGAATTGTACTAAATGCGTTAGAATTTGGGTGGGACAATTATATACAGGTATTTTAATGAATTTTATCGTTGGTTGAAGGTAACTTAATTGTTGCTTTTTTAATATTGTATTGTTCTTTATTGTATTTTCCTTTCTCTTTTTCTTTTTTTCATTACTTGCTTTTTTATGCTATTATTATTTATTCTTTCTGGTTTATACTTTACTGTATATTTAATATTTTTATGTAATTTGTATCATCCTAGTAAGTTATGTTTGTTCCCCTTCTACCCTGTCATTCTCGTGAGGAGTAAACAAAGTAAGAATTAAATTTTAATAGTACATATGACAATAAAGCTCTTGAAACTTATTGCATTTTTTTAAATGTTAAAAATATTTGTTAAATATTAAAAATATATTATATTTAATACTTTTTTTTGAATTTCTTAATGTGAGATCAAGAGTAAGTGGTGTCAGATGCATTTCCGTTGCCAGGAGTCATTGTAAATATGACGGCTTTTGTTATACACGGTGCCCTCCATAAGTATTGGAACAGTAAAGGTAAAATTGCTTGTTTGCTGTGGAGTCAAGAAATCTGTCAATATGATTAAAAGATGAATATGAAACAAAACTACATAATGTCACATTTTACTATTGGGTGTTTCAACAAAGATGTTTTACCAGCTAAGAAGATCAGCACTTTTAGAGGCGTTTGAGGGCCTCTGTATATATATATGTGTTGTAACTTAGATATGTCGTGTCTGGCTGTAAGCGTGAGGCGTCTGTCTGTGTCTGTCTGTCTATGTGTCTGTCTACGCCTGCATGGCGTCTGTCTGTGTGTGTTTGTTGTGTGTGTGAGTCTTGTGTGTGGTGTGTGGTGTGTGTCTGTGAGTCTGTTGTGCGTGTGTTGTGTGTCTGGTTTGTGTGTGTCTTTGAGTCTGTGTTCCTGTCTGTCTGCTGTGAGTGTCCTGTGAGCTGTGTGTGTGTGTGTTTGTGTGTCTGTCTGTCTGTGAGTGTGTGTGTGTGTGTGTGTGTGGGTGTGGTGTGTGTGTTGGTGTCGTCTGTCTGGTGAGTCTGTGTTGTGTCTGTGTTGTGTGTGTGTGTGTTTGTGTGTGTCTATATTGTCTGTCTGTCTGTGTGGTGTCTGTCTGTGAGTCTGTCTGTGAGTCCTCTGTGTGTGTGTGGTGGCTGTGAGTCTGTTCTGTGGTCTTCTGTGTTTGTGTGTGTGGTTGTTGTGTGTATGCATGTAATATGGTGTATTCTGTGTGGTGTGTATATATATATATAGATAGAGGAGAGGAGATGATATAGTATATTTTATTTATTTAGATATAATTATTATATCATTTCTTGCAGTAGAACTTTAATTAAGCTACCTACTATTGTTTCTTTTTTTGTCTGTCTGTATTAGCTCAGAGGAGTGGAAGAGAGTGAGTAAGGGTGAGCGAGAGAGGTTGGGTGTAACTGTGGAAGATGATGGCGAGTTCTGGTGAGATTCAGCCCTGCTTTTGCTCTGCTTTTTTACTTTTTGCATTGAAATTGTGAAGGGCAATCAGAAAATGTTTAACGAAGAAATACTGCAATCAAATACAAATATTTCTGGCTCAGAAAAATGCAAAAATAATCAGTTTCCCCTTAAAAATCTATCTATCTATCTATCTATCTATCTATCTATCTATCTATCTATCTAAAGCTGAATTATGTGCATGTGAAGTACATCTGATTGAAATGTTTTACTTAAGAATCAAACTCCTCTTAAAACTGTACAGTTTGGATTTGCTACTGATGGTCGTCCTACTCCGTCCTACTTCTGTCCATTATCTTTCCAGGATGGATTTTGTGGATTTCTGCAAGTATTTCACAGACCTGATTTTGTGCCGCTTGATTAACACGTCGTACCTGAGCATCCACAAGACCTGGGAGGAGGAAGTGATGCGGGGCTCCTGGTGTCGCCACGACGACCCTTTAAAGAACCGATCAGGAGGCTGCATCAACCGCAAAGCCACGTTCCTGCAGAACCCACAGTGTGTGTGTGTGTGTGTGTGTGTGTGTGTGTGTGTATTGTGTAGAGGTGTACTGAAGAGTGTTTCTGTGTTCTTCAGTATGTGTTCGATGGACGAAGGCCAAGGATAGGTTCTGATCTGCCTTCAGCAGCAGGACAAGAGAGCTCGATCTAAAGATGGCATAGGAGACAATGTGGCCATCGGCTTTGACATCCAAAGAGTATGTACACAAACACAAGTACACAAGTACACAAACCAATCTTTAAAAAAGCCTAATATTACATCATTTGATTAAACATATCAATAAAACATCTCCACTGAGTTTTTTTCTCAAAATAAGACTGAAGATGCACTTACGAAAATAAAAAAGTCAAATGTCAAAAGTTTCAAAATGTACTTCAGAAGTAGTCAACCTTAATAATACACAAATGTCCTCGTAAACATAGAAACTTAATAATAATATTTATATTTGGCTTTATATCACATCGTAATGACAAAAAAAAAAAGAAGTCTTCCGATGTTAAAATAGCTCACATCGCAAAGGAGTTGAAAATTATGTTAAATAATTTATTTTAACGTCAAAGAACTATGATATATAATATTAATATATATAATATATATATATATAATATTTTTCTTAATTCATAGAATAATTCAATATGCATCATTTCACTTAAAAGCTGCAAAGAGTGGAAAAATGTTCAAATACTCCTAAACATTTACAACAGTTTTTAATAAAGATGTCTCTTGTGCTTGCCAAGGCTGCATTTATTTGATCATAAATACAAAAAAAACGGTAATATTGCAAAATATTATTACAATTTAAAGTGTTTTCTATGTGAATATATGTTAAAATGTAATTTATTCCAATGATGGAATTTTCAGCATATAAGGGGCAGCACTGAGAAATTCAGATTCTGTTACTATTAGTTTAGGTGCACGTTTTGCAAATAGCAAAATCGAATGTCAAAAGATTCAGTTGCTGATGAAGAAAGAAGGATTCAAAATGCCATTTAATTTAACGTACAATCGGCAGGAGTTGGAAAAATGTTAATTACTATTTAATGTGTCGATTTAATGGTTGCATTTTCTTCTGTTGGTGTGTGTGTGTGTTGTGTGTTTGTTTGTGTGTGTGTGTGTGTTTGTATGTGTTTGTGTGTGTTTTTGTTGTGTATGTGGGGTTTGTGGCTTGTGTGTTTGTATGTGTTTGTGTGTGTTTTTTGTGTGTGTGTAATGTTTTTTTTGTTGTGGTGTGTGTGTATGTGTGTGTGTGTGTTGGTGTGTTTGTGTGTGTGTGTTTGTGTATGTATGTGTGTGTATGGTGTTTTTGTGTGTGTGTGTGTGTATGTGTTTGTGTGTGTGTGTGTGTGTATGTGGGTGTGTGTGTTGTGTGTGTGTGATGTATGTGTTTGTGTTGTGGTGTGTGTGTATTTTTGTGTGTGTTGTGGTGTGTGTATTGTTGTGGGTGTTGTTTGTGTTGTTTGTCTTGTGTGTCTGTGTTGTGTGTGTTGTCTGTTTTGTGTGTGTGTGTGTGTTTTTGTGTGTATGTGTTTGTGTGTGTGTGTGTTTGTGTATGTGTGTGTGATATGTTTGTGTTGGTGTGGTGGTATGTGTTTGTGTTTTGTGTGGGTGTGTGTTGTGGTATGTTGTGTGTATGTGTTTGTTTTGTGTGTGTGTTTGCGTTTGCTTGTGTTTTGTGTGTGGGTTTGTGCTTGGTGTGTTGTGTTGTGTGTGGTGTTTGCGTTTGTGTGTGCATGTCGTTTTTTTTTTTTGTGTGTGTGTGTGTGTGTATGCGTGTGCGTGTGTGTGTGTGTATGTGTTTGTGTTTGTGTGTGTGTTTGCGTTTGCGTTTGCTTGTGTTTGTGTGTGTGTGTGTGCTTGTGGTTGTGTGGGCGTGGGTGTGGTGCGTGTGTTTTTGCGTGTGCTTGTGTTTGTGCGCGTGCGTGTGCTTGTGTTTTTTTTTTTTTTTTGTGTGTGTTTGTGTGTGTGTTTGTGCGTGTGCGTGTGTGTGTGTGTGTTGGTGTGTGTGTGTGTGTTTGTGTTTGTGTGTGAGCGAGTGTGTGTCCAGATCAAATATTTTTGGCACAGAAAAATGCAAAAATAACCAATTTCCCCTTAATAATAAACATAATGAGTACCGTTAAAGCCTTGCTTTTTTTTAGCGAAGTGCAACCTGTATATATGTTAACATCTCAAATATTGTGTTTTAGGGTTTCTATCTGTGGCATGACATGTACTAATGTGTTCCGAATCATTCATGCATGTGAAAATGGGCTGAGAATTGAACAAACTGTTGTAATCTGACTCAAATTCAGACAGGAATCATGTGTTTTTGGTGCTTTGGAAATAACACACAAAATTATAAGCATGTGTCTCCGCGCTACAATGGTTAAGTGACTACGGGTCCGCCTCTCTGTTTCTGCTACCACAGGTGCTTTGAGCCTTCAAACGCACTCGGACGTACCGCATGCCGCCACTCCAAAATCATTTCCGCTGGCGCAGCTCCACTCCTACATTGACTGCCCTTGCTGTGTTTTTCTGCGCAGGCGTCCTGCCTGATTAGGACGTCGGCCGCTATTCGGCATACATCGTTCCCTAGAACTCTCTTGGACCCCGACGCCCTGCCCGAGGAACTTCACTTTTTGACGTTTGCGCGTGCGTTCACAGATGGACCTTTCTGCAATGCACATACGCTACTGACTATTGCCTCGAAATACATATGTATATTATTAGTCTGCTCTCACGCTTCTCAATATCGAGCTACCTGGTGCGCTTTATCGCATCGTCCACATATTATAAAAGTTTTGTGTTGCATCATACAGGTTGGTGGACTGGATAAATTTACATTTAGTCCATTTAGCAGACTGCTGTTATGCCAAAGCGACGTACAACATTGAGGACAAATAGGCCAAGCAAGTTTCTCACAAAACTAACACAAGTGAGAGAGCGGCTGATCCCTTACAAGCGGCGTTTGTAGATGATTACAAGGCGTCCAGTTTAGACTAAACGCGCACTGACCATTTAGCACAAGTCAAGAGAATTCATTCTTATGTATTTTATCCTTGCAGGCCACAATACTTTAGTCAGAATGGATCTAATTGGCTCTCTCCGACTTCTGTGGAAATTGAGATCGTTAGTGTCTCTCGGTCTCACGGGCTCGCAGCGGACACCATATTGCCTGAAAATCTGGAAGTACGTCCCTAGAGGGTGGCCACAAAAATGCGCACTCTAAGCCAGGGAGGTGGCGTCTACTGCCCGTCTCTCTACCCTCACCGCCGTATTCATATCTTCATGAACATGATCTTAACATCCTAATGATTTTTGGCATAAAAGAAAAATGTATAATTGTGACCCATACCATGTATTGTTGGTTATTGCTACAAATATCCCCCAGTGACTTAACACTGCTTCTGTGCTGCAGAGACACATTTTAATTTTTCCCCTTAAATAAGACATATTAAATAGACCAGTAACACACACATATATTAGGTAAAGAAAATCTTTTATTTTGGATGGCATGAATCTCGATTAAGCGTTTGACAGCACTATATATTATACAGTAGTCTTTTGTTTGCGTCATGGATTATGGCTGTATTGATGCAGACTGTGTGGTGTTTAGGGAGCTGATGACAGACGAGCCGCCTCTCACCTGCTGGACAGGGTGCTGTGGGTATCCCAAGCTGGTCTCACAGGTGCACGTCCACAGAGCAGATGGACTCCAGGCTCAGGACTCAGATGGAGGTGAGTCATGTTGTGTTCTCTCTGTTTCTTTACACAACAAACCCCTCACAGAAATGCTCTGGAGAACAGCATCTACCAGATACGATCTAGATATGAGCTAGTTTTCACTAACAATCTGATCTGACATGTTCATGATACACGCAAGACAGCTGAGGTTATAAAATGGAAATTAAAAAAATCTATTTCAAGATTTGCAATGGCCAAATCTTTAGGAATGTAATCTTTATTATTATTATTATAGTGTTTGTTATAACACGGTCGTGATGTTTTATAAAGCGGAGAGCTCCGGTGCTTGATTCTGATTGGCTGAGCCGCGTTCGAAGATGTTAATAATTTAATTGTGTACTGGTTTGTGGTATTGGAGGGAGGGTGTAATAACGACGAGTAGAGTATTTGAATGTTTTTTCGAAAGAATTGTCTTTTTGCAGCTAAGATTACATTTACATACCGTAAAAAAAAAGGGAAATATTATTACAATTTAAAATAGCTGTTTTCTATGTGAATATCTGTTAAACTGTAATGTATTTCTGTGATGCGCAGCTGTATTTTCAGCATCATTCCCCCAGTCTTCAGTGTCACATGATCCATAAATCATTCTAATATGCAGATTTGCTGCTCGAGAACATTTCTGTTTATTATCAATGTTGAAAACAGTTACTGCTTCATTTTTCTGTGGAAACTGTGATGCATTTTAGTTTTTCAGGATTCACAGATGAACAGAAAGTCAAAAAGAGCAGCATTTATTTGAAATGGAAATCTACTGTAACATTATAAATGTCTTTACTGTCACTTTTCATCAGTTTAAAGCATCCTTGCTAAAAGTATTAATTTCTTTCAAAAACAATAGTGTTTGTTTTAATAACTTTCTCAGTTATCTTAATATCCGGTTTTTTTTTTTTTTTAAGTATGACTCAATTCACAATTTTACAAACTGAACTAATCTTGCCACACCATAATGATCAAATGATCTGATATTTTGAGAAGTTTCCTGCACAGCCCTAGACTCCCTCTGTGATGTCATTTCCTGTTGACATGCTTGTCACATGATAACAAAAGCAAACAAACAATTTAATACTATTTTTAGTAATTATATTTAAAAACAAAACTGGTTATTTAAAAAAACTTTTAAAAACGTATGCCTTTTTGGACCAAAATACATATATTTCCACAAGAGCTCCTTAAGTTAAATTCTGCTTCTCTCTGGAATTGTATTTGTTATATGTTGGAGTGGAGACAATATTTGACTCTCATGCTAAACACTTGTTTTTAAGAAATGTATATTGTTATTGTGGTCATCCCCTCAGGTACCTTCTTTCAAAATGTGGATGTCTCAAATATCTGCATTACTCCCGCTTGAGAAACTCACTTATGATGCACATCAAAAGTCTAACTTCTTCACTTTTTTCCCCTAATGTATGTTTGAGACTGTATCTGTATGTTTCTGGACATTGGAGAAACCGACATTTTTTTAACTTTTTTAAAATGTCAAACTCAAAAGTCAGTTTTGCTGTTTTTGATCGACTGAATCTTCCCGTTGTTTCAGCGTCCGATCCGTACGTCATCATCAGCTGTGAGGGAGAGAAGGTTCGCTCTCCGGTGCACAAAAACACACAGAGTCCGGACTTTGACGTGAAGGCCGTGTTCTACAGGAAGAAGCCGAAGGAGGCGATCCGCATTCAGGTGCCGGTCTTTCAGGAATCATGAAAATCTGGAATCTGAGGGTGCAAAAAAATCTAAATATTGAAAAAATCATCTTTAAAGTTGTTAAAAAGAAAAAAAAAAAAAAAAAAAAAAAAAACAAAAAACAATGAAGTTTTTAGCAATGCATATTACTAATCAAAAATGAAGTTTTGATATATTTACGGTAGGACATTTACAAAATATCTTCATGGAACATGATTTTTACTTAATATCCTAATGATTTTTGGCATAAAAGAGAAATGTATAATTGTGACCCATACAATGTATTGTTGGCTATTGCTACAAATATCCCCCAGCGACTCGACACTGCTTTTGTGCTGCAGGGTCACATTTGTGTTTGATTTTTGTTATTTCTAAATAGTGTTGAACTTTCTTCTCCTGCGTCATTTCTGTGATTAGTTTTGAGTGCGCCCTCTACTGTACGACTTTGGAATTGTTACATTTCTTTCAGCCTAGGCGCATCATTTTTCTTTTGTTGTTAAAGGCTTTTACAGAGACTTTTGTTTATTTAAAACAAACAAGCAAGCCCCGCCCAGATTTAAAAAGTAACTCAAAAGTAACGTAACGCATTACTTTCCATAAGAAAGGGTAACATAGTATTTTTTAGGGAGTAATGCAATATTGTAATGCATTACTTTCAAAATATACTTTCTCCAACACTGCTAATCTGCCTCTTACTCTCTTTGTTAATCAGATCTACAACAAGAACCTTCTGAAGGACTCGTTCATGGGTCAGGCGGTCCTGAGCGGCGATCTGTCCGACCTGCAGCAGCTTCACACGCTTCGCCTGCGGGACAAAGCAAACCGGCAGAACAACGGTCTTCCAGGTCTGGTGTCAGTGAGCCTCACTACCAGCGACGTCCTGACCAACATCTGAGCGCTTTTCAGCACGCTCTGTGTCTGTGATTAATCGTGGCGTACTTTACGCACTTGACGTGTGCTGTATTACACTTATACTTACATGCTCTTAATTAGGGCTGGGGGGGGGGATCAATGCATCACGATTCGTGGATAGATTCTGAGATTATCGGAATGCTTCGTGATTCTCTCTGGAATCGATTCTGAGCTTAGTTTTTAACAGCAGATGGCGCTCTAGGCTAGTTTTTAACCGCACACTCAAATGCTCACGTAAGAGGTTAAATGTACTTGCACCTTGGCTTTTAGGCTTTTATGACGTGAGATTAATGTAAACACAGCCTACTATGAACACCCTTTAATTCGCGTCAACCTTTTAATTATTCTATGTTGTCAGGAACTGGAAGCAAGCACAGTACGGCTGTTTCTAAAGCATGCAGTGCCATCTGCTGTTAGAAACTAAGCTCAGAACCGATTCAAGAGAGAATCGCGATGCATTCAGAAAAAAAAAAAAAATTTGGGGAAAAGGATGGCAGACTAATTACTCAGAGTTCGTGGGCATCGATTTATTGTCCCAGCTCTACTCTTTATCTCTTTGGAGTCCTTTGGGCATGTTTCTTGCAAGCGAATGTACTCGTTTACAAGCACTTTTTACAACCTAAAGAGACCGTTCGGCCAAAAATGTAATTCAATCATTTACTCGCCCTCGAGTTGTTTCGATCTTCTGTTGAACATAAAAGAAGGAATTTTGAAGATTGTTGTTAACCCACGGTAGCCACTGACTTTCATAGTAGGGAAAAAATACTATGGAAGTCAATGGTAATCCGTGCACTTTTGGTTACCAACATTCTTCAAAATATCTTCTTTTGTGTTCAACAGCTAAAAGAAGAAATTCGTACAGGTTTGGAACAGGTGAGTAAATGATGACAGAATTGTCATTTTTGGGTGAACTGTCCCTTTAAAGGTGTAATTTTCTGCTCTCTGTATATATATATAAATCAAGATATTGTAGGACATGCATTTATATCATTATATGAATTAACATGCAGTATATGCATATATCTAATACCACGATCTATCATTCAAGTATGTAGTTATGAATTCAGTTTTATATTCTGTCTGTTATCATAATTTGACCTTTCATCTGAAACGGAGGGTAAAGGGCTTCTTCTGTTTAATCTGTTTACACTAAATGTTGAAATATAGAGGGCAGTCCTGTTTTCCTCTTTCAAATATTTGCCATTATCTTGACCACATGTTGATTTTATCACGCTTTTCTTAAAGGAAACATTTCTCCAGATGATGAGGAGTTTTATCCAGTGTTTTCATCTGTTTATCAGAATCCAGGATTCGTTTATGTCTCTAACATGGTGTTTGAAGTGAATATATCAGACAGACTCTGTTTAAGGAATGCATGATGAGTATAAATCTGTTTCAGAGCCATAACAGTGAATATAAATGATCACTTACAAATATTGTTTACTATATGCATGTTAGCGTCACTTGTGTAAAGACCCATTCTAACAACGAGGTGTCAGTATGTCAACCGAGGAAGAAGCAGGGTTTTTTATATATTTCAAGTGGTGATATGCACAAAAAATATTACACAGTATACTGTATAACCACTTCAATTTTAAAAGCATTTTCAGCCTCTTCACAGAATGGTAATAGTCACAAACAAACTTGAAAAATTTAAATGTCATAAAGCCAAATTCTGCATTATTATCCTGTTTTTACCCTAATAGCAAATGCCAAGTTGCTTTTTAGATGTGAAATATGAGAATCTCAGTACAACTGTGCCATTTTGCGATCACTATGAACTATTTGTGTTTTATTTTTTGTTGTTTTTCCGTTTCTTTGCGTGTAATGCCTGTTGTTTGCAGATGAAGATGTGCCTTATCAGAACGGGTAAAATAGCCAAAGAAATCTTGATCATATTCTGTAATGTATCTTTTTGTATATCGCAATTGTTTTTCTCTCTGTTTCACATAATGAAATAAAGTTATTTGCCTGTATTTCTACAGACACACATGAAAATACTGTCATTTTTGGTTTTCGCGTGTTTTTACATCACACAGAATCCTGGAACTTACTGATCAAATCACGGGCATTTTTGTAATAATATATATATATGTTTTTTTGTAGATACGCTTGGCTCAAAAATATTGTATCTACTGTTTTGGAAGGGTGAAAATATTTGTCTTTTTACTTAAAGGAACAATTCATCCAAAAATGAAAATTAGAAAATCTGAAAATGTCCTCATTCTCAGGGCATCCAAGATGCAGATGAGTTTGTTTCTTCACGGGAACAGATTTGGAGAAATTTAGATTTACCAACTCATCAATGGATGCTCTGCAGTGAATGGGTGCCGTCAGAATCAGAGTCCAAACAGCTGATAAAAACATCACAATTTTCATTTTTGGGTGAACTAGCCCTTTAAAAATTGTTACATAAACAACATCTTTTAATCTGCCACTGTAACCTCATATCCACTAGCGATGAGTTTTGAGTCAACATGAATACAGCTGATGATGGGAATCATTTTGGGAATGAAAAGGAGAAAAGACAAAAATACATGGCCTTATTTAAATGAAAAAAAAGAGGAACCGTAGAAACCTGGCAATAACATGTTCAGGTCATATTTCAGCCTAAAGAAAAATTATTTATGCACAGAGAAAAAAAAAAGTTTTTAGAAAGCCTGATTTAGAGGTCTAATTTGTGTTGTGTTCATGCATTGTGGTAGCATTTATTGCACTGCCTTTAACGTATGACTTAAAAACACTGAAGTAATAAAACACACAGAGCTGAGGATTTAAAGCTAAGTTTAGGATGAAATGTGACTTTGACATGTTTCCATGAGATCCATAGATTAATATGCTAGAATGAAACCGCTGAAGTCCTTGAAGTTATCAATATTTGAACGACTGTTGATGCTTGTGTATATTGCAGCAGTAGGTTTGATCTGTTAGTTTGTGTCTTTTTATTCATTCAGTTTATGGCCTTTATTTGCACCAAATATGTCCTTCAACAAATATTTGACTGACTTACTGTAACATCAGAAACTAACCTGAATGCATCCGTCTCTTGAGCACTTTTATGAGCAGAGAAACTTCTGACCACTCTTACTCAGTAAAAGACTTTCATTTTGTTGTGATGTGATACTCTCATTGTAACATATATCAAAATATATTTTTTGTGACCACATGTATCGAGGCATATAGTGAGTCTGCTAAAAATATTTTTATTTAGGCTACCAGTGCTGATGATAGAGTAACAAAAAAAAAAAGACAAACAAATTCAGTTTACAATCATATTTACAGACATAAGTTACAGATTAAGTCATAGAAATCACGCTAGGCATTGCATTTTCTACAGGCAGGAATGTTTTAGCATCCCATGATGGAGCACAAAGCAAGTATGCAAGCCCAAGCACGACTGCTAAACAGATGTTCACCTTTAAACCGATCGCATTAATCAGAAACCTTGTATAATCAGAGACTGACTCTGCACTTTTGTACTTCACATCAGCGACTCCACTGTCAGAAATTCCAGATCGTCTGTTTGGCTTTTTATCGTCTTCCTGATTGTAAATGTTTGTCAAATTTATCACATCATGCAAAGGATCTGACATCTTACATATTTCCGAAACACTCTGGATTAAATGCAATGACATGCAATTAATTTTACCATGCGTCATACCGCGGTAATCGGGCTATCTGCATCTGGGTCTAAAAGAAGCAAATTCAGTCTTTAATGATAAAAACGAACTTCACAGAAGCAACAGAAACTGGACGATGGATTCATCTTATGCCACCAATTCAGAAAATGATTGGTCAAATACTTTTGATATTTTTTAACAAAATATCACCATCATAACATTTTCTATGAATCACTGAGTACCATGTAAACACCACGGTACATGAATTTCATGGTACTGCCACAGTATAAGCTGCGTTTCGCCCTAGAATAAGAAATAATATATTGATTATTTTTAATATAATTAATATTTAGCTGGAACTATTTTATTTGAAGTTACGTTTAATGTTTGACACATTTTCGAAAAAATTTCTTTAATTTAAAATTGTAATTTAATTAGTTGATTTAAAAAAAAGGAAAACAATTACAGTACTATTGTAATATATATAGGTATTAAACATATACAATTATATACATAGTTAATATTACTATAATTACTAAAATTCTAGTAATTAATTAATTGTTTATATAATGCGTGTCCATTATAAATAGCACTAATTTTAAATTTAGAATCGATTAATATAATATTATAATATAAAACAACAAAAAACAGTACATAACTAGATAGGTCTATATATATTTGGACACTGACACAATTTTTCTTCGGCTCTGTATGCCACCAAAATAAATTAAAATGAAAAAGCCGATGGAGATGAAGTGATTAATGAATTGTTTTCAAAGAAACTGGGAAATTAGGAAATTTTAATGAAAAATGATCATAGTAAGAAAATGTAGGAAAATGTGCTAAACGTCAGGAGGAGTAAATTTTTTATTTACTTTTATTACTTTTATTTTAGTTTAAGGGTCTTCTCAGACCTAAAACTAGTTTTTAGGTATTTTATATCTATATAGATATATATATATATATATATATATTATATAGTACCCATCTGTCCATTAATGGAGGGTCATTTAATATCAGTGTTTCATAAGTCATGTACTTGTGTCTCCAAGTTTGACCCTCGTCCAGACCAGATAATGAAAAGCATCTTCCGCCGTTGGTTTGGAGCTCAGATTGCTGTCTGCGTCGCTCTGAAGCTGTGAATAGATGCAGGCTTTCCTCCTCCACAGCACAGATCTTCAGACGGGCGGCTCCTCGCTGATGGTGGGCAGGCTGGGAGTGCCGGGTGAGTTCTGAGCCTCTCTGTGGACGCTGATGCTGATGCTGGAGATGGACCAGACGTCGCTCAGCTCTGCCGAGAGTAATGAGAGTGAAGGAGGGTCAGACTGGGAAGCCATGCACGGGGGACCTGCATGGGAGCTCGGGGTCAAAGAACAGAGCGTTCCAGCGGACGCCGTGGACCTCAGACAGCACAGACACACGCAAACATCACAGCACTGAACAACAAGGCCTTCACCAAAAATCACTTACTGTGTTCAGAAGACAAATGTTTTTTGCATATTATGTACTGTGTATTATATTTCACAATATGCACTAAATATTTCAAAATATAGAATGCCACTAATATTACCTTTTTAATGTATGACCAATTATATCTATATAAATATAGTTATTTTGCATTTTACCTCCAGTTTTTAGATTTCTGTTGTTGTATCAGATAACAGGTCCTGGATTAGATGTTTGGATGCGGTTGAGTGCATTACATCATGAGTACAGTATCACACTCACTGTACTGTGCTGTAAACTGCAGATTTGGCCGCAGCAGCAGTGTGACAGTCTGCCGTTCTGGACGATCTGGACGCCGCATGCAGCAAAATATTCACAGCCAAAAGTCAAACTTACCCGTCCTGAACTTGCTGTACGGCCCGTTCTCATTCACCTGTCTGCTTCCCGACCAGAACGGCAAACCTCGCTCACGCCACCTGCAGGAGCAAACATTTATCATATAACTACAACAAACATGCAGCAGGTTCACAATGATTTAAGCCTTCAACTCAGTGGCGCAGCAAGTCTATGGAAGCCCGTTTCCGCCACTAAAAAAAAAAAAAAAAGTTATTGCGACTTTTTATCTCACAATTCTGACTTTTTTTCACAGAAATGTGAGATATAAACTCGCAATTGCATGAAAAAAGTCAGAATTGCAAGATATAAAGTCACAACTGCTAGATTAAAAACGTGCAATTCTGACTTTTTTTCTCCGCGGCATTTCGAACTATTTTTTTTTATAACTTTTATAAAGTTTATAACTCGCAATTCTGACTTTATAACTTGCAATTCTGACCTTTTTCTCGCAATTCTGACTTTATAACTCACAACTGCGAAAAAGACTGATACGTTATAAACGTCATAAAACAAGGCAGATATTTAAACTTGCAATATTCTCAGAATGGCGACTAAGGCCCTCACACTTGGGCGAGTTTATATTACGCAATTCCAACTATTTCTCAGAATTGCGAGTTTGTATCACACAATTCTGAGAAAAAAAGTCAGAGTTGTGATAGAAAAACTCACAATTACCTTTTGTAATTTTTTATTCAATGCGGAACGGGCCTTTCCACAGTAGAGCCTGGGCCCATCGGCAAAAAATTATTATGAAAAAAATTTATAGTATTGTTACAGTGGGTCCAATTCATTTAACTAACGGGTGTCTTTTCTGAGGCAATAGGCGTTTTTATTACCGTTAGAGAATTTCTTGCAAATATATTACATTTTCAAGTTGAATTGATTAAGTATTGCTCCAGCCACCCGATATCCAGCAAGCTTTGTGCTTGTTACTTTTAAAATACAGTCTCACCTTTAAATTCGGTCAATTTTATCATGAAATGCAAACCATATGTGTTTTCACACTCTTGTCCGTGGCGTGAGATCACTGTATTCACCTCATTTCAAGCAGAATCAATCATCTCTTCCTCTTTCTATAGTTCCAGTGCGAAATAACGATGGGATACAGAAGGGTGAAAAAAGTCAGAGCAATTTAATAAACAGTCTTGGTGACTCTCATAACAGTCCATAACATAACATTACCTCAGAAAAGGTAACAATATACGCTTTTATTTTGCGTAGTACCTGTTTTGAAATTTTATTCATGCACTGTAACAACTTTATTCTTGCAATTTTGACTTTGTTCTAAAAATATTATGAATTTAATCTCATAGATTTAGTATTTATTCATTAACGTGGCACTAAACCCACACACACAAAAAAACTGTAGTAACTTAAACTAAACAAAATGCCCACAAAAAAAAAAAATTAAATTATGCAGCTAGATGTTTTTTCACCTAGCTAGCTACCAACCACACAATTTTTTTTTTTTTTAAATTATTTATTATTTTATTAGGCCACGGTGATGCAGCGTTTGCATGCAGTTTATAAAAAATGATGCAGTTCTACAACAGCAATATAACAAATGCACACAAGAAATTATGGAGCCATGCACACTGGATAGGATGCAAATAATATGCTTTTTCATTCACTGCACATAAAATATTAGAATATTCAGATTAACCTAACAAACTATGATTTATGATTTGGGGCATCCTGCAATTGATGCAGTTCTAATCTTGCATACTATATTTAAATAGACATTATGCAATTTAGATCTGGAAGGTCTTCAGAAATCCTTGAACGTGTGATGCATGTGCGTTTGATTAGGTTTTCTGGTTAGCTGAACAGAACTCACCAGTGGAAGATGAAAATAGCAGCGATGAGGAAAGCAGACACAATGTCAGTCAGGATCCACATCAGACTGTATTCATCAGGAGTCTGCGTGAGAAGGAGAGAAGCGTGATTGTCTGACACGTCGGTCAGTCACAGGGTTTGAGGTTTGTGATCTGTGCTCACCATGAGGAACAGGGGCCGCTGCAGCGTCTTGAGTTTGTGCGGAGCGTTCGTCGTGACCGAATGAACCCCAGCGCACCACGCCAGCGAATACAACCACGGCTGGCTGATCACATACAGGTTAGTGCTGATGTTCACGGAGGCGTACTTTCTGAAATCACAGACACATTCAGGAGAGACGTTATTGAGCTGCCAGAGACATTATGAAGTTTCACACTCTTTAATTGTAAAAAACCTTTCTCAGCAACGAGTCAGAAGACTTCAATAAAGACAAATCTCTGTTTTGAAGGAGTTCATTTGTATCTTCTTGGTAAAAATGTGGCTTTGTTTTACAATGCCAGTTAATAAAAAACAGAGAATCAACATTTTTTCAAAGGAGAGGAAACATTCTTTAAAGACGTACAAACAAAATGGTAATATAATACAATTTATATATCTATTATTAATTCTATAATATTATACTAGATATAAAATAAGTATAAATATTAATTGCATATATACACATTTATATTACAGATTTAATGTGTACAAATTCCACAACAGTATAATAAAATATTAATAACTGCAATAATAATTATTTTTATTATATAATGTTGTCATTATACATATAAATCATGTTTAACTTTATAATCGATATATATGTATACTAAAAACAAACAAAAGCGAATAAGTATAGTTATGTGTCTATATAGATTGGACACGGACACAATTTTTTCCTCGTATTCACCAGAATAGAATTAAAATTAAACAATCAAGATGAAATTGAAGTGCAGACTTTAAGCTTTAATTCAAGGCGTTGAACAAAAATATAACATAAAAGGCTTAAAAATACCAACCATTTTTTATACCCCCCCCCCCCCCCCCCCACAACACACACACATTTCAGGGGCCACATTGGTAATTGCAATAAATATTCAGTATTTAAAAGTCATTTTTAGTATTTTGTTGAGAATCCTGAGGACGGTAAGAAAGAGTGTGAGGAGAGTAACATAACGTGGGGTTTTGATTATTTGTATTATTATTATTTGTATTTTATTTACAACATCGTATGATAAAAATATACACAGTGAAGGTCAAGGACACATGATTGAACATACTGATCTGAACACTGAGACTTGAACAGTAACACATCTTTGTGCCAATCATTCATAGACTCTAATAACATTCATAGTGTTAACACTCGTACTACTTTTATATCTTGTGGTTTTATATGTTATAAAACATTAAACACATCCTGGCGTTGTGAGACATTTAGACAATGTAATGACACTTATTTCAAAATGTTTTACTTTATTTCATACATGCAGTCAGAAATTATAGTTTGGGATAAGTCTAACTAGTAAAATGTGTAAAAGTTGTCACAATAACACAATAACAACAGATGCAAGTAATCTTAGGCTACTCATCAGAATGATATCCTCCACTGGATCTAGCTGCGCGACGCATCGTGTCGTGTTCTTCTTCTGAGGTAAATTCTGGGTTATTCCTCTCAGCACGTCTTCTTCCAGAAACAAAAAGTAACCGGGATGAACTCTTCACGTTTATTTATGGAGGCGGTGTGGGTGTTTACATGCACGCATGTCTCACGTGGATGTTTATCATTTGAAAAGTTCGATCGGCTCATGGGCGTGACCGCATTAGGGATAATGAGTCATATGGATTACTTTAACAGAGAGTATTTGTTTTGGACGTGACTTACTTCATTTACAAGTAGACATTTCAAGCTTTCTATACATATATTTCTCATGTCTTTGAGGCAAGTATTCACAGAGATTCAGGTTGTTTTATTTACGTGTCTGTTAAGAGAGTGAGCAGAGACCCGGGGGGGGGGGAACGTTGCAGAGAGCGCACCCTTGTTTCTTTTTCTTTATTGTTACAAAGCACATTGTTTTGTGTTATTATTACTATAAACAAATAAAAGTAGACACTTTACAGTTTCTGTGCAATCAAAAAAATGACAGAGTATTTTTAGTTCTTTTCGCGGTCATCAAGAAAATACGAGAAAGACCGCACCAGTGCGTGCTTCGACCCCAGAGGGTTAAAATACAAAAAAAAGTGCTCTGACCAGATGCAGCCATCGCTGACTATCGGCCGTACCTGATCTGCTCCTGTGACATGTAGCTGTAGTGCAGGTTGAGTCGGACGATGTGCTCCTCCTGCAGCTCCTCGATGGAGGCGTGATCTCCAGACGTCTGCTGCAGCTCCGGGTCCAGCTCCTGCACCAGACTCCTCTGATCGGCCGGAAGCCACAACACCTACCAGAAAACACCTCTTCAGCCATCCTTTCTTCATTTTTACACAACCATTTCAAACGGGAATGGTGAAATGCCATGAGGTTATTTTAATTATTATGGCCAGTGTGGGGGAAAGTTACTTTTAAAAGTAATGCATTACAATATTGCATTACTCCCTTAAAAAAAGTAACTAATTAAGTTACTTAGTTACATTTTATGGAAAGTAATGTTTTACGTACTTTTCAATCTGGCTTGGCTTGCTTGTTTTGTTTTTTATATATCAAAATATTTTCATAATGTAACAAGCCCTTTCACAACGCAGGTAAAATTATGAGCCTCAGTCTAGGAAATGTAAATCAGTCTTTACGTAGATGGCGCAGCTCCAACAAATCCATGAAGAATACGACGCAGGAGAAAAAGTTCAACACTATTCAGAAATAACAAAGACCAAATGTGTCATAATAATCACTAATCTTTATTATATTCAATTATTCTATACTATCTTAGTTTTGCATTTGCTGCTTTTATTCCTTTTTGAGAATACTGAATGGTTTTGTGCAGGTGATATGGAATAAATGCATTTCCACATTAGTCTAGACTACAGTAAGATCATGTTCACACACAACGCTCTGCATTACCGCCGATTTTCTCTCAACTGGCAAAACCCAGAGGCGGTCAGTCAAGACATGGGAAAAAAAAGTGACTGGCATTACTTATTTGAAAAAGAAACTCTGATATTTTCTTGTAAATGAAAAAGTAATGCATTACTTTACTATTTGGAAAAAAGTAACTTGATTACGTAACTTGTGTTATTTGTAATGTGTTACCCCCAACAGTGATTATGGCTAGAAGAAAGCGTTGATGAACTACCTGGCTGGAGTTAATGGAGGACTCGTTGTGAATGACCTCCAGCGTGCGCGTGATCCACGAGTCTCTGTATGGATGTCCTCGAGGGGGACGTCTCAGGTCAAAGATCACCAGCCTCTCGTGCTGAGCAGCCAGATTCAATAAGTCCCTCAGGCTGGGGACTGTCTGGTTCTGGACCCGAACCCTCTCATCGCATCAAGAGACGAGACTGGCCGAAAGGATCCCTCGAGAGAGAGAGCGTGAGAGAGAGAGATAGAGAGCGAGAGAGAGAGAGGGGGAGAGAGAGAAGAGAGAGAGAGAGAGTGTGTGTGAGAGAGAGAGGGAGAGGGAGAGAGATAGGAGAGAGAGATAGGAGAGAGAGAGGGGGAGAGATAGAGAGAAGAGAGAGAGAGAGAGAGGGGGGGGGAGAGAGACAGAGGAGAGAGAGAGAGAGAGAGAGAGAGAGAGAGCTAGAGAGATAGAGAGAGAGAGAGAGAGGAGAGAGAGGAGAGAGAGAGAGAGATTTTGATTTTAAAAACTTTTATTAAAAAAAAAAAAACCCTCCTAAAACAACAACACTCCTACCACCAGTAAAATATTATATATATGTGACCCTGGACCACGAAACCAGTCATAAGGGTCAATTTTGTAATAAATAATATTTTCATTGATGTATGGTTTGTTATGATAGCACAATATTTGGCTGAGATACAACTATTTGATAATCTGGAATCTGAGGGTGAAAAAAAAAATCTAAATATTGAGAAAGTCATCTTTAAAGTTGTCCAAATTAAGCTCTTAGCAATGCATTTTATTAATCAAAAATTAAGTTTTGATATTTTTATGGTAGGAAATTTACTAAATATCTTCAATGGAACATGATCTTATATTCCTAATGATTTTTGGCATAAAAGAGAAATGTATAATTGTGACCCATACAATGTATTGTTGGCTATTGCTACAAATATCCCCCAGCAACTTAAAAAGGTTTTGTGGTCCAGGGTCACAAATAAAATATATCACACAAAAAAAATCATTATGTAATACAATTCACCCCAAAAACAGAGCCTCATTACAACACCAAATACATTCAAAAGTTACAAAATCATCAACAGACTTATAATATAGAAAATCAACCATAACTCTTGATTTTACCAGATTAGAAAACAGAGCTACTATGTTCTGATTTACATTTTGTTCTATTTTCTTTTTCCCGCTTGTATAAATGGCCAGTTTTGCTTGGCCTAAAACAAAATTCAGAGGTTGACAAACAAATCTTTTTTTCCCTCACATATAATAACAATCATAACATTTTTGAAAAATCTCAAGGGAAACGAAACAATACGGTTCCATTAGTTAATGTATTAACTAACATGAACAAACAATTAACAATATATTTATTACACTATTTATTAATCTTAGTTAGGAGGAAGACATTTTTTTCCACTGTAAAGTTCATGCATTAACTAATGTTAACAAGCACAACTGTTGATTTAATAATGCATCAGTAAATGTTGAAATGAACATTAACTAAGATTAATAAATGCTGAAGAACTATTGCTCATTCTTAGTTCATGTTAACTAAAGTAGTTAGCTAATGTTAACTAATGAACCTTATTGTAAAGTGTTACCGAAACTAAGGTTTTCGGCTGATAAAAGTTTCGCCTGTACAGTTTTATAGATCCTTCATAAGATCCAGTATTTTAGGAGCTCAAAGATAACACACAGTGAACCTTTAAACTACAATTCACAAGCATACTATAACACACAACATATTATAATACCCAGCTTTAAAGTAAAACAAATACAAATAGTAATTATCCTTTCTCTAAAATTAAACGACAAAAATCCATTTTAAACCAATTACTAGGCGCAAATACAACACGTCAAATAGCCAATAAATTATTAACATAAAAACACTTAACGGAATAGCATATTATTGTTCTTACTCTTTCTTCAATTTTCTCTATGCATCGAATAGCCTTTTATATTTGCTAAAATGTGCATCAGAGCACATGGCATTGAATCCTGCATCCACAATGCATTGCACATGTAACGAATCAGCTCATGAGGAAATATGAATAATTAATCATAACTAGTTATAATTAATTATGAATATTTAGATCCACTGTAGATATTTAACTGACCACTCAGAGTCAACTGTCTTGTCAATTCTAAGAAAATTAATTTCCTGGTTAAGGGAAATAACTTTCTTACTGTCCAACTCTACACAGAGCTTGTAGCATATATCTTCATGATTAATGACTCCATTTATAAGCCAACATGACCCATCGTGTGATCCATATGTTGTTTATAACTACTAAACACGTTAAAACCTTAGTCGACCATACTACAAACCATAACTGGTCTAACATACCACACACAGAACACCAACGCCATACTTGGTATAGAACGTGTTTTAAAAGTAAAGCTTAACTCATTTACAGAGAGATGCCTAGGGAAATGAATTTATGAACCATTTGTTATTCAGCAGATCTACAGCCTGAAGGCTTCTTAGTTTTCTTAGTTCAAACACACCTTTGTAAGAAGGTGCAAATGATACCTAATGTATCAATTAATAAGACTAAGTTTGGATACTTGCATGTCTCGTTTGTCTGAAAGAAAGGCTTGATGCAATATGAAAGTCCCAGTGATCCTTGCTGAAGCTGGTCGATGAAAAGAACTAGTTTTGAGTCAGAGAATCTTGATTAATGGAGAGGTCGAGGCCGAAGCCTGGCACGTAACTTGGGATGTTCTGGAGCGTTGGAGCTCACATCTTATGGAAACCTAACAGAACCACCGACTGGGTGGGTCACATGGAGTGTGGCCTTTTAATGCCTGCAGAGATTCACGCCTCTCAAGGTGGGCTTGTCCATTGAGAAAGGAAGAAATTCCAAGCGGGAGATTGCAATTTGCTGGAGGGTTTTACGACCCTTTGTCGCTAAGCATGGTAATTTGCAAATGGACTTGAATCGAAATTACTAAGATTCTCAGGACCCTAATATATATTGCCTATGTAGCAATATATAATATGCACGCTTGTTTCTATCATAAGAAGGCGAATTCATAGATATTAGACAAGGTAGGATTACAAATAGTGAATGGATGACAGGAGTGTGTTTCGATTATGAGCCTGCATAACAGTATACAATTTCATATAAGACAAAATACACGATGACAATAATATACCCCATGACCTGAAGGATCATGTGTGTTCATTCAAGAAAGGTTTTCCTATGAATTAATTAGCAAAAAAAAGTCCTTCCCTTGTGGATTTTCCTTATGGGCAAGGAAGCGATTTCTTCACCTAAATTCCAGGAGGTCGTAAATGTATCGGTGTCAGGGTTACCATGGAACCAGGGCCTGTTCGGCTTCCTGTGGGTGTTACAGAGTACTTGTTAAATCTAGCTAACAAAATATATATTGTGTTTGAGTGGTCCAGACGCTACACACACATTCACAGTCATTTGTAATGATTTCGTTTTTTAAATTCATGGCTCATTACTTGATCATACTACAAAAGGATACTATTTTATATTTTATTAGTGCTGTCAAAGGATTAATTGCCTCCAAAATAAAGTTTTTGTTTTCATAATGTTTTGTGCACATAATTCTGTACTGTATATGTAAATGCACACACATACAGTATATATTTTTGAAAATATCTACACGTATTTACATGCATATATTTATATTCATATAATTTACAACATATTGCATATATAACGTACATATTTTTCTAAACATACACATGAGTAGGTAGTATTTCTATTAGTGCTGTTAAATGATTAATCGCATCCAAAATAAATTTTTTGTTTACATAATATATGTGTTTACTGTGTATATATATACACACACCACACACACACCACACACACAACACATGAATGCTGTACAGATTTAGAAAAATAGGTTAGGTTTTTATATACAATATAAATTATATGAATATAAAAATATACGTGTAAATATTTTCTAAATATATACTGCATGTGTGTGTCTTTACATATACATAATAAATATACACAGTGCACACACATAATATGCAAACAATAACTTTTATTTTGGATGCGATTAATCGTTTGACAGAACTATATTTTATATTAATTTATATCGTTTTTTTATTTTTAAAAAATTCACTACAAATGCAAACTAGGCAAGAAGGTAACTGGATGTCACTTGAAAGCAGGCAGTACTCAGTACTGAATAATGCACACAGCCATCAATATTTTCATGTAGCTGCTAGTGGATGAACAGGACCCTGAGGTTGTGGATCATTACCTGAAGAAACCAGGATCCGGCGCTGAGCATCTCCAGCTCTGGCCAGGTGAACATGGCTGCTGGCGCGTCCGTCCGGTTGGGAAACACCTGTTGAATGTTAGTCGTCCTCCTCAGGGTGCGGTCATGCATCAGGAACGGGACGCCGTCATAACTGCAGAGAGGAGCATCGTGTGAATGTTTATGCAGCGGTTTCTGCATGCTATGAAATCCAATTCAGTTTGCTTTTTACTTTCAGAATATGAAACGATTATGATTTTATAGCATTTAATTAAGAACAAAGCAAACAAAACAGTAACTCCAAGTCAATTTTTTTGCTGTTATTTTTGTATTATTTATATACTATATTAATATTTTGAATTTGTTTTTGTTTTATATTCTCATTAGTTTTCTTTGGTTTTTTTATATTAATCTATTTATTTTTTTCAGTTTTAGCAATTTTAGTACTTCACGTTACTATTTTACGATTTTATATTTTACGATTTTGACTTCTTCCAAAATATGAAAAAATTATGATTTTATGTTATTTAAGTAGCGAAAAAGGCAAACAAACAATAGCACCCAAGTAATTTTTTCTGGTTTATTTTTTATTTATCTACAATTACAGTTTTTTTAATTATTTTTGAATTAGGTTTTTTTATTTTTTTATTTAAATTTTACTTTTTATTGCTTCTGTCATTTTATTAGTTTTTTTTTATATATTTTATTTTATTTTTTTTATTCCTGTTTGTTCAGTTTTAGTAATTTTAGCACTTTAAGTTAAATTTATTTTATTTCAATGAGTTGGCGATGTTTGAAAAATCAGTTTGATTTGAACTTTTTCCAAAATATGAAAAAATTATTTCATGGTGTTTAATTTTTTAAAAAGCAAGTAAACAAAAATCAAAGTAAAAATTGTATTGGTGCTATTTTTGTAATATTTACAGTATCATCTATTACATTATTTAAATATTACCTTTTTTGTATTTTTAGTTTGATTTTCTTTTTTATGGTGCTTCTGTCATTTTTATTAGTTAACGTTTATATTCATTTATTTTCGATTTTTCCATTTCAGTAATTTTAGAACCTTAAGTTCAACTTATTTTCAGTCAGTTGCCAAGCTTTGATAAATCAGTTTGACTTCTTCCAAAATATGAAAACAAATCATTATTTTTTTTAATTGAAATAAACCTGAAATAAATTAGAAATATTAGATAAAAATAAAAAATGTGAAATGTTGCCTTGGCAACTAACTGATATGAGTTTTAATTTAATTTAATATTTCAAGTTTTATTTCAAGTAACAGATGTTTTTATGGTTTTATGCATCTATAATAACCCTGGTTGCAATGCATTATGGGATTGCATTTTCTGTGAAGGATGCTGCCTTAAAAATAGGCCAGAATGAAGTATCTCATAAGGCTGCATTATTTAGAGTTATAGATTATTTTTGCATATTGCAATCTTAAAACACAAAATTGCAGTATGCATCACGGAAGTGACAGAAGCCTGTGCATATTACTTTCACATGCATGCATTTGGCAGATGCTCCTATCCAAAGAAATATAGATTGCATTCAAGGTATACATTTTATTAATGCATGCATGGGCATTGCAAGCGGCATGCTTTACTGTTTGAACTACAGGAACACCTATGAATGCATGCACTGCTGCTGCCTTAGCAGCCGTAAACGAAGCATGTGTCAGTGCTTTAAAATGCTTTTATGCAAATGCAGTGAGTAGGAACGGTTGAAGACACTTACCTGATTGTGACGTCCGTCTCCAGTCCCTCTCCTCCCGCTCCTACAGCCTTCTCAAAGGACATCTGGGTGTTTTCTGGTGCCAGCTGTTTGAAGTTCAAAACAACAACTTCAAACTAGTTGACAACCAGTTGTAATAGTATTTAAATGTTTAATGTCTCCATTAAAGGTCAAAGAAACGATGCAAGTCAAACAGACATGGATTTTAAAGGGCATACTGACATGACATAAACCCACATTGAACGAACACCAGTGGATTTTACATCACACAAATATCATGAGGTAAAAATAGCAGACCATGGGCGCTCCTCTGTGGCCGATGAGGGTGGGAGCCGGCCCCAGCGTGCCCTCCTCTTTGATGCAGGGAGAATACATGCCCAGCGGCACCAGATACAGAGCGAAGAGAACCGCCAGGAACAAGCTGAGGAGAGCCACCTGCCTCACTGAGACACACACACACACACTCGCCAATCAGTGCGTTATATTTTTTAAATAGGCATCTATAATAACCCTGGAATGCAATGCATTATGGGATTGCATTTTTTGTGAAGGATGCATTCACGCTAACGTTTTATTAGTGCATGCATTGGCATTGCATGCTTTACTGTTTGAACTACTTAACTCCATGAACTGCATGCACTCGCCAAGTATAAGTGTCACACACAGTAATGTGTTTTACACTGTTATAAAAACACATCGCACCTAAATTCTGATAAAGCACAAAGTTATTCATCCGGATGTGCGTCTGTAACTACTTCATCAGCGGGGTTTCTTCATGTCAGGCTAGTGGAATGGTACACTAATTAGGGAGGGTCTTAATACTGCATACTTAATACTACTGGAGTCAGTCTAGCACTACCAACAGTTTAAAGTTTCAAAGCTTGGCCATGTCACGCATTATTTATATATTTATTAACATATTTATTACAAATAAAACTGAAATACAAAATAAATCAAGCTAAATGGAAAAAAACTAAAGCTAATAAAAATGACAAAAATAAAAAATAAATGAATGTAGAAATAAATATTTTAGTATATAGTAGGTATGGATGAGAAATATGATTAGTATATATAACATATATATATATATTATTATAGATATATAATATTATGTAAAAAATATTTATATTACTATTTTTACGGGTTTTAATTAATTTATTTTTTTATTTATTATGCACTAGGATTGGTGTGTCATGCTGTGCTTGGCAAAGTTTTTGCTTTATTTATAGATTTGTATACGTGTGTGTGTGTGTGTGTGTGTGCGTGTGAGTGTGTGCGCTTTTGTGTGTGTGTCTCTGTGTGTGTGTGGTTTGTGTGTGTGCGTGTGTAAGTAAGTGTGTCTGTTGTGTGTGTGTGTGTAAGAAGAAGTGTGTCTGTGTGTGTGTGTGTGTGTGTTTGTGTGTTTGTGTGTGGGTGTGTGTGCGTGTGTGTGTGGGTGTGCGTGTGCGTGCGTGTGTGTGTCTGTGTGTGTGTCTGTGGGTGTGTGTAAGTAGTGTGTCCTGTGTGTGTGTGTGTAGTAAGTGGTGTCTGTGTGTGTGTGTGTTGTTTGTGTTGTGGTGTGCCGTGTGTGTGTGTAAGTAATTGTGTCTGTTGAGTGTCTGTGTGTGTGTGTGTAAGTAGTGTGTCTGTGTGTGTGTGTAATAGTTTGCCTGTTGTGTGTGTGTGTGTGTGTGTGTGGGTGCGTTTTGTGTTGTAAGTAATGTGTCTGTGGGTGTCTGGTGTGTGTGTGTGTGTGTGTGCGTGTGTGTGTGTGTGTGTGTGTGTGTAAGTAAGTGTGTCTGTGTGTGTGTGTGTGTGTGTGTTTTTTTTTTTTGTGTGTGTGTGTGTGTGTGTTAGTAAGTGTTTCCTGTGGTGTGGTGTGTCCTGTGGGTGTCTGTGTGTGGTTTGTGTAAGTCAGTGTGTGTGTGTGTGTGTTTGGGTGGTGTGTGTGTGTGTGTGTGTGTGTGTGTGCCGCGCGTGTGTACAGCATATCCATTCTTTTACAGACATTTCTATTAACTCTAAAAACACAAATCCATACAGTGCAAAATTCAAAATACAGGTAAAAATAACAAAACAGAAATTTCCTTCATTTTAATACAGTACATCGTTCTCCATTTCTACAGTTTTTTAGAGTGTCAACATAACTGAAGCTGAGCTTATACAACCATTATTTTCAAAAGTTTCAGGGTTTCTGATCTGACCAAAACTGGGTCAGCATTCCACCATCACGGCCAAATTCACGAAGCCTCTGCAATCATTTAGCAGCCTGAATAAACGTGGGAATTACAGAAAGAGAAGAGCCACTGACAGCTCTGACAACTGACGCATGCGTATACGGCTCAGAGAGAGAGGCGATGTCGGGACAAAGGGCCGGTGTCTCTGGATGGAGGCGAGGGTCACACAGCTGCTGTGAGTTCAGCCTCGATCCTCATGCCTTCATTAAGAGCGACGAGAGACGTGACTCAGACGCAGGAGCAAGTGCTGCATCATCCTCGCTTTTCATCATAGTCTAACAACACGGTGACGAGGACAGATGCAACAGCTGTGAGAACAGAGACACTGAACGATTCGAGTCACTGATAAAAACAAAACGACGCAGTTTCCATTCACCTGAGAGCAGAATGATTATGCTGCAGACTATGCTACTGAATCACCTGGCCATGCACCTTCATGCTTTTTGTTGTTTAAAAGTTATACTACTCCAGGTTTCAAGACCACATGTGGCACACCTCTAGCTTTGAAATTAAATTGTTTGAAAAACCTGTGGTGTTTTGGTGAAAAATCATATATAAAATGTCCTTTTAAACACTAAACAAAAACTGGTAAAAAATTTGAAATAAAGCTGAAAATAAAAAGATATAACAAAAAATTATAAAAATGTTTTCTTGGCAACTAACTCATTAAATAGAAGTCCTCAGAAAAATAAAATAATAGAATTGTTATATATATTAATAGTCAATTAAAGTCTAAAAAGTAGGGCCCAATGGGGGGGGTTTCTCATAGTTTAATTATGTATGCATCCGCTGTGTTTTTAGGGTTAAAAGAGACGGAACATTTCATGCCAGAAAATTACCATACTTTTCCATTTAACTATTATACTTTTTTTTTTGACAGTTTCAAACGTAAAAAAAAAAATAATTAATATCATCAAAGTTAACGAACAAACAAAAAAGAAAAGCACATAAAAACACTAATTCAAATAGAAGCTGCAAATATAAATATACGCAAATTAAAATATGCAGAAAAATAGTATATTACATATATATTTAATCATAGTATATTAAGTTGATTGTCCTGATTTTTTTATCAATTGGAAATATGCAAAAAGTCTCAAATTACTCGCAGCTCCTTCAAATATATTGCTGGGGAAAATAAAGTATATTGAGTTGGTGTGCTGCAAAACAAAGAAAAAGGAATGTCAGCTAAAAGCATGTATATTGCATTATATTGTTCAACACTGGAGACTGGTTCGAGACCAGCAGCTGCGGAGCCCAGAACCACCGTTCCTGTTGAAAACAACTAGATGCTTGCTGGCTGAAATAGGATATGACCAGAACCACTACGCATTTTCATTTGCTGCCAGCAGTGACCAGGATCACGTACCTCTCTTGTTCATGCGAAAGAAGTGTAAGGCTATTGGCCAGGACAGAAATGTCATTAGAGAAACTCCGCCCACGTGGAGAAACGGCGCTGTGACCTGCAGGACAAACACACAAACACAAACACATTACAGGAACTGTAGCGGAGGTAAAGTGGAAAGATTGTCAGTGACTCACCTGAAAAGAAAGGAGCAGCGTCGTCCATTCTTTGCTCCGTAAGTCGGAGAGCACAGCTGTGGCACTGATCGAGAAGCAGAGAGTCACCAGGATACCAATCTGGGCAAAATAATACTAATTATAGCAGTGCTGCATTTTAGCTTCACTTCAGACTACATTTTGAATGAGTTTCATGCTTACATTTTCTGTTTCTATTTGTGTCCCTGCAGCACAAAAGCAGTGTTAAGTCGCTGGGGGATATTTGTAGCAATAGCCAACAATACATTGTATGGGTCACAATTATTGATTTTTCTTTTTATGCTAAAAATCATTAGGATATTAAGTAAAGATCATGTTCCATGAAGATATTTCGTAAATCTCCTACCGTAAATATATTAAAAAACTTAATTTTTATTAGTAGCTTAATATGCATTGCTAAGAACTTCATTTCACTTTAAAGATGATTTTCTCAATATTTAGATTTTTTTGCACCCTCAGATTCCAGATTTTCAAATATTGTCCGATCCTAACAAACCATACCTCAATGGATCGGAATAATTTTTTCAGCTTTGGCCAGGTTAGGTGAAAATAAAGTAATCTCACTTAATGATAAAAAATTTAAGCGAAGAGGGGGGGAGTGACCGTTATTACTGATTAGATTTGTGCTCCAAATCTCATTTAATCTTATTTAAAGTAAGTACACCACTAAATACAATTGACAATATGTATTAAAATGAAGGTGAATAAATTTAGGAATTTAAAAATAAGAGATTATAGACAAAACTACAGTTAATAGACATAACATTTTTTCTTTCAATAAAGCAAACGTTCAGATATATAATTAGTAGATACAAGGAAACAGCACACACACACATATATATACACCATTTCAAATATAATGGAGTTGAAAGAGACAGGGTGGAAATATTTACAAATTCAAAATATTAAAAAAAATTCCAGTATAGTTTTACATGAAGTAGTTATAGCTTTTGTGTGTTTATGTCATTTTTATTTATTTTTTAATATTTCTATATATCTTTTAGTCCTTTTCCATTTTTAGTTTTTTATTTTATTATATCGA
The DNA here is from genome assembly GCA_018155175.1 of Sinocyclocheilus anophthalmus. Lineage (NCBI taxonomy): Eukaryota > Metazoa > Chordata > Actinopteri > Cypriniformes > Cyprinidae > Sinocyclocheilus > Sinocyclocheilus anophthalmus. The sequence continues at coordinate 79,442 of JADLZN010002959.1, forward strand.
GATGTTTATAAAATAAAAATGAGACTGTTGCAAAGGCAACTAGCCTTAAATTAAAAAACGTCTAGTTTACATATGTTTATTTATTTTTTATTTTTTATATATTTTATTTCAGTTAATGTAGATTTTCAGTTTTTTTTAACCAGAACTCCTGCAGTGTTAACTAAAACTGAACTATTAACTAAATTGTTGTTGAATGAAATAAAGCAGAAATAAAAGACAAAATTGAATAAAAAGGAAGCTTAAACTTAAAGACCTGTCTTGGCAACAAACTAAAATAATATAAGTACTAAAATTTCTGAAAAATAACACAAATAAAAAAAACTACAAAAAACGCAAAAGAAAATCGCAACATTCTAAATGACATTCACTAGCGATAAAATAAAAAACTGAAAAAGAATTCAAAATATTGAAAACACAATCCTAAAATAACAATAATATCTAGTTTTTCTAAAAAAATAAAAATAAAATGATAGCACAGCAAAATATTTCTGGCATTTTGGCTAATGTTGGAGCCTAAAACCACAACAACATTTGTGTTAAGAGCGAATAAAATACAATTTCTATTCATTACAGCAGCTCCCGAAATTACACTTTAAACTGACGTATATTTAGCGAAGCTCTATTCAGCATTAAAAACATATATCATAAATGATTTAATCTTAGGTTCAACACAATCTGTGAATCATCTGAAGCTGTTTCTCTGGTGACGCAGATATAGGATGAATACAAATGAGCGAGACGACGAACGATGAAGAGACGCTTCTTTGATCACCTTGTGGCTCCAGTGCACGTAAAGCCTCTGTCCTTCAGAGAGAAGACACACGGCCAGGACCTGCACAACATCAACACAACATTAGCATCAGGAGCAAGCCATACTGAAGCGCTCTGCTCCGCTGCAGTTCACGGTTCTCACCAGCAGGAGGGCGATGTAGGTGAAGAGAGCCGCGGCGAGCACCAACAACACCACCGACCACGGGAACCAGAAGCCCAGCTTCCCGAAGTTACACCTGCAGGAATAAAGCACAGGCTTCAAGAACCAACAGACCAATCAATGAGTCTACTCAACCAAGGTCATTTTCAGGGATTGGGGGCATTCCTATCTGAATATTTCATTTAAAACTTGAATAAATATGAAAATAATGGAATGATAAGAACTGTCAGCAATGCCAATGCTAAATATATGATAAAACCATCTGCCAAAATGCCTTTAAATTGTGTTGATTTTCATGCACACCATTAAAAAAAGATCTAACTATTATTTTTAAAGGTCAATGTGACATCAAATGCAATTTTATTTTTAAAAGCATTTGTTAAATGAATAAATGTAACTGGTTAAAAGTCCAGGAACAGATGACAAAGATAACTCTAAAAAATATATTGAATGCATGACCTTTTACTTTCCATAAAAGCAAATAATTTTGTTTTTTAATCTTTATAAGTTATTCAATTATGGAGATGAATAGGACATGTAACTTGATAGCTGATTAAGAAATGTAAAATAAATGAAAGGTTGGTTTTTTAAAAGTTCAATGGGGGCCCTGCATATATGGTCAATCATCAGAGTAATTTAATTATATTTAACAAGCCATAGGACACAGGGGGGGCAAATAAAAAGTGTAAAAATCAGAAAATATGGGTGGGGTGGGTAAAAGTATTTAGATGACTACAAGTGAGATCCATTACATTTTCTTATGGTATGTAGAAATAAAACCATAATTTTATAGACCGGGGGCCCATGGTCGAATAGGGACAGGTGCAAATCCTGCAAACTCTGAATGAATAATATTTTACGCATTAAATGTAAAGCGCTTATGTGTACTTTTCAAGGAGAGGAGGAGGTAAGGTAGAAATTATATAGAGCTTAAAGATTCGGCCCAGAACACCACACACCCACCCACCATTTAAACAAAAAGATAGCACTTCAGAATTGTTTTTTTTGTTGTTTTTTTTTACATATTTTCGGACAAACCAACAAACACAGGCACAAAACAAAACACAGTGAATCATGACATTTGCTTGTCGATATAGTATTTTATTTATTTTTTGAATTTTATATAACCCATTCAAATATAATGGAGATGAATAGGGATGTGCAAATTCTGGTGAAAGTAAATTTTTTCGGAATAAAATTATGGAGTATTTTAGTTTTATCTGATCCTTAGGGTATATGATCATTAATCAATGGGTAAAGGGGGGGGGTAGATTAGTATAGTAGGGCGCGAAGAGGGGGTGGCGCAAGTAACCCACCACAACAAACACAAACATAATACTAATTAACAAATTAAGGCATTTAAGAAAGGTTAGTTTTCTATGCCTATATAATCAAATAGCGAATCATGGGTGAAGGTATAATTACGCCAGAGACATTTTTTTTTGACAAAAACCAAGTGAATCATTCTATTTTTACTTGTTCATAAGAACAAAATAGATTTTTTTTCAAGTTTATATAACCCATTCAAATATAATGGAAATGAAGAGGGACATGCACATTTTTTTTTTTAAATGTAGTTTTTTTTTGTTTCTATGCCTTAATCACGTGATGTAATTATATAAGAAGCCATAGGGACACACAAACGGCACAATTTTGCCGGAACGCCAGAAATGTTTAAATTCATCCGTGTCCATCCCGAGACACTCACCAGTCAAAGTCGTTGTAGTCATTCTGCGCCTCACTCCAGAAGTACAGGAACATCAGGGTCAGGAAAAACGTTACGATGAGCAGAGTGAAACTACTGCACTCCAGCTGTAAAACAGAGCCATCATGAACCAATCACTCAACACAGCGGCCCGAGTCAGAAATGCAGGAGGACGACGAAACATGAGGCTAATACTAACTGTGCAATTCATATAGTTGATTAGGAGCCGTCCAGCGCAGCAATCATACAGTGAGTCATCAGCTGCTTTTAAATGACTCAATGAATGATGCTTTCTGAGTCAGAGCGCAAACCACAGCACACTCAGATGACGGTGTACGACTCCAAGGTGAGCTTGTTTATCTGCACTGAAAATATATTTACAGATATTCTGCTGAAGGGGAAATACTCACAGATTTAGACGAAACAAGCCCCTTGAGAGAGAACAAGATGTTGGTACTTCATATATGTGGCGTACTTTATCCCAGTTTATTCATCTTGATGTAAAAGAAATATATAATTTTGCATTTGCTGTTTTTTCGATGTAGAAAAGGCGGTCATGTGTTTATTTCACAGTGAATGTGTCAAATAATTAAATGCATACTTTGAATGCAATGTAAGGTGCTTTAGATAAAAGTGCCTGCTGAAATGCCTGAATACAAAACGTCTTTAATTATGTGGTGATTTTTTTGCTAAATGAATAAAACGTAATGGTTAAAAGTGACAAAGAAACATCAGAAAACCGCAAAAAATTCTGTATATTTTGGACAAACGCTACAGTGAATGCATGACATTTTACTTTAATGATAAAAAGAAATGATTTGATATAATACATTCAAATATAATGAAAACAAGTGGTTACATACACATTCTTGATATTCTGATGAAAAACAAATAAAGCATTGTGCTCTTTTGAGTACACTCTTTAAAATAAAGGTGCTTCACGATGCCATAGAAGAACCTTTTTGTCTAAATGGTTCCATAAAGAACCTTTAACATCTGAAGAACCTTTCTGTTTCACAAAAGGTTCTTTGTGGCGAAAGTAGGTTCTTCAGATTACAAAAAGTTAAGAGATGGTTCTTTAAAGAACCTTTTGACTGAATGGTTCTTTGTGGAAACAAAAATGGTTCTTCTATGCCATCGCTTGAAGAACCTTTAGAAGCAACGTTAATTTTTAAGAGGTATCTATATATTTATATATATATATATATATATATAATATACCGTACACAGTTGTATGGAAAGACCCCCTTAAATTTTTCCCTCTTTGTTATATTGCAGCCATTTTCTAAAATCATTTCAGTTATTTTTTTTTTCCTCATTAATGTACACACAGTACCCCATATTGACAGAAAAACACAGATTTTTTGACATTTTTGCAGATTTATTAAAAGAAAAACTGAAATATCACATGGTCCTAATTATTCAGACCCTTTGCTCAGTATTTAGTAAATCACCCCTTTGATCTAATACAGCCATGAGTCTTTGTGGGAAAGATGCAACAAGTTTTTCACACCTGGATTTGGGGATCCTCTTCCATTCCTCCTTGCAGATCCTCTCCAATTCTGTCAGGTTGGATGGTAAACATTGGTGGACAGCCCTTTTTAGGTCTCTCCAGAGATGCCTCAATTGGGTTCAACAAAAATGTCAACAATTCTGTGGTTTTTTGTCAATATGGGGGTCTGTGTGTTACATGGAGGAAAAAAAAATTAACTTTAGATGTTTTAGAGCAAATGGCTGCAATCTAACAGAGTGAAAAATTTAAGGGGGTCTGAATATTTTCCGTACCCACTGTGTATATATATATACACACACACACACATCATATACACAGTGGGAAAAAAGTATTTCAGTCAGCCACACAATTGTGCAATTTCTCCCACTTAAAAAAATGAGAGAGGCCTGCAATTTTCATCATAGATATACCTCAACTATGACAGACAAAATGAGAAAAAAAAAATCCAGAAAACCACATTGTAGGATTTTTAAAGAATTAATTGGTAAATTCCTCGGTTAAAATAAGTATTTGGTCACCTACAAAAAATGCAAGATTTCTGGCTCTCACAGACCTTTAACTTCTTCTTTAAGAGGCTCCTCTTTCCTCCACTGGTTACCTGTATTAATGCATCTGTTTGAACTTGTTATCAGTATAAAAGACATTTGTCCACAACCTCAAACAGTCACACTTCAAACTCCACTATGGCCAAGACCAAAGAGATGTCAAAGGACATCAGAAACAAAATTGTAGACCTGCAGCAGGCTGTGAAGACTGAATCTGCAATAGGTTAGCAGTTTGGTGTGAAGAAATCAACTGTGGGAGGAATTTTTAGAAAATGGAAGACATACAAGACCATTGATAATCTCCCTTGATCTGGGGCTCTACGCAAGATCTCACCCTGTGTGTTCAAAATGATCACAAGAACTGTGAGCACAAATCCCAGAACCACACGGGGGGACCTAGTGAATGACCTGTAGAGAGCTGGGACCAAAGTAACAAAGTCTACCATCAGTAACACACTGCGCCGCCAGGGACTCACATCCTGCAGTGCCAGACGTGTCCCCCTGCTTTAGCCAGTACATGTCCAGGCCCGTCTGAGTTTGCTAGAGAGCATTTGGATGATCCAGAAGAGGATTTTGAGAATGTCATATGGTCAGATGAAACAAAAATATTACTTTTTGGTAAAAACTCAACTTGAGAAAGAATGCTGAGTTGCATCCAACGAACACCATACCTACTGTGAAGCATGGGGTGGAAACATCATGCTTTGGGGCTGTTTTTTTGCAAAGGACCAGGACGACTGATCCGTGTAAACAAAGAATGAATGGGGCCATGTATCGTGAGATTTTGAGTGAAAACCTCCTCCATCAGCAAGGGCATTGAAGATGAACCGTGGCTGGGTCTTTCAGCATGACAATGATTCCAAACACACCGCCCGGTCAACGAAGGAGTGGCTTCTTAAGAAGTATTTCAAGGTCCTGGAGTGGCCTATCCAGTCTCCAGATTCAACCCCATAAATCTTTGGAGGGAGTTGAAAATCCGTGTTGCCCGCGACAGCCCCAAAACATTACTGCTCTATAGGATATCTGCATGGAGGAATGGGCCAAAATAACAGCAACAGTGTGTGAAAACCTTGTGAAAAACGTTTGACCTCTGTCATTGCCAACAAAGGGTATATAACAAAGTATTGAGATTAAATTTTGTTATTGACCAAATACTTATTTTCCACCATAATTTGCAAATAAATTCTTTAATAAATCCTACAATGTGATTTTTCTGGATTTGTTTTTCTCATTTTGTCTCTCATAGTTGATGTATACCTATGATGAAAATTACCGGCCTCTCTCCTCTTTTTAAGTGGGAGAACTTGCACATTGGTGGCTGACTAAATACTTTTTTCCCCACTGTAGATAGATAGATAGATAGACACGTTCTAATTTGTGTTTTTTTATAAAACAATTTATATAGTTTTATGTCTTATTTGCAAAATATTTCAGCTTAATTTAAATTAACAGGTTTTTATAGTTTTATTTTACAATAATAACTTTGAAAGGAACAGAGATCTATAATTATTGAGAGATTAAACTAAATGCACAGTTTTTTTAAGTTCATCTATGCCTTATAAATTAAATCAGTCAAGTAATGTAATTACATAATTAATGTCATTTAAAAAAAATCTGAAAATATTTTTACAATATTTTAGACGAAAACAAAAGTTTCAATTATATCTCAGTTAACAAAAAGGTTTTTAGTACTTTTAGTTTATGATAATATTGCCAAATTATATTGCCAGTATAACAATGTGATAATCTACAAAGCATAAAAATACACAGTGACAGCACACAGAAATATTACGAAAAAATTGAAATTTTTCTTAATTTGCTATTGATACGGTTTCATTACTGTATGAAACGTTACATTTTTGCCTCAGTCTAAAGACTAGAAATACAAAGACGGTTCACTCCTATACTTATGAATGGGAGAAACTGCAACACGAATATGGAAATATAGTCCCTCCTTCTAAATGAAAGAGCCAATCACTGATGGGTAAAGTCACTGCATCACTGCCATCCGGTTCCCATAGAAACCTGAGCTAGACCAGCCAATGCACTAAGCGCGATATAACTGTGCATGCCGGTCTAGCTTGAAAAATAAAAGTTTTAAATGCTATTTGAGCATAAGAAACAACATTCAAGGGACAGTTCATTTCAGATTTTGTTGCTATTTCAGATATTCGAAATAGTACTTCAATTGCATTTCAGATATTTGAAATATGTAGTTTAATTGCGAGTTCAGCGAGCAGTTTCTGACATTTCAGGATTCCCCAAACATTCATTTAGATAGGGCTTATAAATCTAATAAAGCTGAATTATGTTGCTGTCCATCTTTTTGAGCATCCCAGCGCCAAAACATGCAGTGCTGTGATGCCTAAACATGCGTGCGTCTATGTAGGCAGCTCACTGTGTTTTGGAACAAAACTGGCATGGGAACCATTACTGCAGAAAAGCATAAGCAGGAGTGATTCCAAGCACCGTAATGATCCCGTTTCCTCACCCGACTGCAGCAGCATTCCCCCGGCTGGGCTTTGGCGCGCTGGTAGCGTCTCCACTGGCAGCCGTACAGACCGGCCAGACACGAGACAAACGGCTGGTGCTCATAGCGCTGCAGCAGCTGCCGCCGAACCACCTTTAGCTTCCCCAGCTTCAGTCTGGACAGCTTCAGTCAGCCCATGGATCAGCCGCTCCCCTGCATGGAGTAGCCCGGAGCAGACGGATGACAGGAACCGAGCAGACGGATCAGGATCTGCCAGAGACAAAGAGAACGAGGCCGTGATTTTGCCTAGTAAAACATGTTCCTGGATCAACATTACGGTCCAAAAATATAGACTTAAACCAATCCCTACCCCTAAACCTTAACCCTGATCGATATTTCCTTAAATAGTTATCCCTCAATTTTGATTGGCCGATTGGAATGTTGTTCCAGGAACATGTTGTACTTTGGTGAAATCACGCTCACCCAAAGAGAACGAGGCCGTGATTTTGCCAAATAAGACATGTTTTTTTCTTTTGTTGATCCTGGATCAACATTATTGCCCATAAACATAGACCTAACCAGGGGTTAAATTGGGATTTGCTATGTGGGGCTCTGTGGTTTCAGGCTTTTGAGGGGTGCACATGTGTGTGCAAAGCCTACAAAGTCTTATATCAATTGACAAACTGTAACAAGTTGAGAGAGCCCTCTGGTATGAACACTTACATTTAGACATTTAGCAGATGCTTTTATCCAAAGCGACTTACAAATGAGGACAATAGAAGCATTTAAAATCAACAAAACAGCAATGATAGGCAAGTGCTATGACAAGTCTCAGTTAGTTTAATGCAGTACATGCAGCAAGGTTGTTGTTTTTTATTATATAATAAATAAAAAGAAAACATAGATAATTATACAAAAAGAATACAGAAGCTAGTGTTAGTTTTTAAAGAAAACAAGCAGTTAGTAAATGAATAAGTAGTAAAAGGGGCACGTTTTTCTTTCTTTCTTTCTAAAATGCTGATCAAAATCTTTCTAGATGCTGGCGGCGTGCAAAGCTACATCTGTCTGCAGGATTTTTAAAATCAAATTTCAGACTTTTTAAGACCTGCAAAAATTAATTTAAAAAGAAAAATTAGTACCATACGAGCAGGGTAGAGCAATGTCTAATTTCTCCTATTATACTGAACTCTATTTAGTGGCGTATCAAGCTACAGCGAGAGGAAAATTATCAGTCTTAACATTATTTGGGGAATTCCTTCAGTCACAGGTCACATCGACGGCATTGTGTTTCCTGACAGAATGAGGCCTGATTACACAAGACCCTTCAGAAACCTTAAACAACATGCAGAGAGATGTAACAACGCACCCAGAGCTGGTTAAAAAAAACGATAAAAATACAAAAGTAATTGCAATACAGTTGGGAGTTTATATGAATGTGTTTCTGCGGGGAACTGTGTTTTAGAAAAGTTTAGATGGTATTTTCTTTTTATCTTGCCTCTGTATAATGCATATTAAAGTAGTGTTTATAAGTGCAGCACTGATTTGTTTACAGCAGAAACCAAGGATGCTTTAATGCTTTAAGCGCCACCTGCTGGCAGAGAATGAAATTGCGTGCTTATTCAGCCCATCTGCTGCTTGTGTTGTATGCACATGTTTTATGTAGCATAGTTTTACTAAATTAAAGTCAGACCGTTCTGTTTTTGCTTTAGATTTCAAAACTATACGATCTAGTTTAAATCAAAAACTGCTCATGCTGCATGTGATTAAAATGCAGAGGTCACCTCACCAGCAAAAGCAAAGCCTTAGTTTGTCTATATGAAGAGATTCCTTTTATTTGTATTATTTTATTTATTTGATGAGCTTATGGTTTAAATTCACTGTACTCATGTGACAATTTGACAAAGAAATGTGCAGTATTTTGTTCAAGCAATAATAAAAGGACACATTTGATTTATAATTTTTTTTCTTAAATCTCATTTTGTTAAAAAAAGAAAAAAAAATAGGGGAGAAAAAAAAAACTACTAAATAGTATAATATTATACATAACATGTCTAATAATAAAGATGCTAAAATCTGCAGATGAAGGTGGGCTACTTCCAGAGCTATAATGTTCAACATAATGTTAAATATTCATGAGATTTGCATAGTTACACAAACAAATAGACAAGCAGCTGTTGTTTGGTTGAAGTGTCTGATCAATGTTATGAATACTATAATATAGAATAGTTTAATTCAGCAAGGATGCATAATTGATCAAAGGGACGTAAAGCATTAATAATGTTACAAAGATTTCTATTTCAAACCAATTCTGTCCTTTTGAACTTTCATCAAAGACCTGAAACCATGCATCACAGTTTCCACAAAAATATTGTGCAGCATGACTGTTTTCAACATTGATAATAATCAGAAATGTTTCTCGAGCAGCAATCAGCATATTATACTGATTTCTGAAGATCATGTGACACTGAAGACTGGAGCAATGATGCTGAAAATACAGCTGCGCATCACAGAAATACATTACAGTTTAACAGATATTCACATAGAAAACAGCTGTTTTAAATTGTAATAATATTTCAATTTTTTGCTGCATTTTTGATCAAATAAATGCAGCCTTGGTGAACAGAAGAGACTTTTTTTTTTTTCAAAACACTGAAAAATCTCACCAATCCCAAACATTTGAATAGTAGTGTACAATATGGAATCTTGAACAATATAACCCAGGATGAAACATTTGAAGTAAAAAAAACAAAGCAAAGTTATTTCACCCATTTACTGTTGCGCATCCTTTTGCATTTCTTGGTCAGAAGCTGCACATTTGCAAGACTCACAGACACAGGGCTGTTCATTGTCTTTGTCCCAGACAGACTGTGTGGTCTGATAGAGGATCTGTGAGGGGAAATCTGCTGAGAATAATGTCTGACCCGTCGCTGATCTCCAGACAGACACATCAGAGCTAAACCGGTTAGCAGGCGGCGGATTAGAGTAAAACAGCAGAGATGTTCTCCAGAACACAGAAGTCAGATTGATACTGAAACTCTATCCAGCACTGTTACATGTACAAAAAACCTGGTTCATTCAGAGTGAGTCAGAACAACATCTTGACCTTGTTTTCATTTGACACCTCACACTTTTAGAAAGCAGTACAGTTCTGAGTGGCTCCTCACACATGCAGTGAAAGCGTCATGTGTTCACGATCAATAATTAGATCACAGAACAGCGTGCTTCATCCGCTGGGAACGAACAAAACACGTCTGAGCATCTGTCTGTGGCCTTCAAGGTTTAATGATCAGAGACATCCTTGAGGGCTTGTGTTGTAGTTCTGCTCTAATGAGAATACCTGCACTTAAGCCCCGCCCTGAGAGGCTGTTGTCATGGCAATGACTGTCCTTGAGTGAAAGTATCCCATCAGGATGTGTAGCTGAGGCGGGAAGCGTTGCATTAGATCGTTTATTGCTTCACTCAACATCACTAATGCAACCTGTCTGAAACCTGGCTGCATTGATCTATCAAAATAAGTCTTGCTATTTTTAATGCAAAACAAGGCAAAAAGCATGTAAACAAAAACAGACTTAGTCAAGAAGCAACTCTGCATGAGATCTTAAGACTTAAAATGTTTACGTACAATCAAGAAAATCAGTTTTTCAATGTCAGTAAGACAAATTACTTGTTGCATCAAATCTTATTAAGAAATAAAAGACTCCTAGTTTATCACTTTTTATGTGCGTCAGGCATAATTTCCTGAATGGTAAAATATGATGTTGTAAGATATCAGTGATACAGATGAGATAACACAGGAAATTGCGTTTCGAATGGTGGGTCACACAATCATAAACTCACTGAATAAAAGCCACACGCTGACTGAAATCAAATCTATTCTCAGCCAGAAGAATATGACGTAACATTATAAAAACACTGTTGTTTGGCCATTAAATCAAACAGCAGCCTGTGAATGGCTGCGCATTTAAAAGCACAATTACAAGCTACAGCAAAAAAAAAAAGTTATAAATAAAAAGTCAATCATATTTTATATTATACATAAAAATGCATATAGCTAGAAAATATTATATACATATATGCACATATATACAATTAATAGTTTCACTTAAACAAATTATATATGTGTGTATATAAATCATTTTATGTATGTGTGTGTGCATGTATTTATGTATTGTTAATCATTCTTAATCTACAGCATAATTTTATAACATACACATTCTAGATTTAAAATATAGAATTGTAATGTAACATGCTGTACGCACTATAAACTAAACCCTTTGACACAGAGAAGAAACTGATACGTTGTCTGAACTTTTTCATGGGCGCAGCCTATTATGATTTTCTGGACTTGAACACGAAGACTTCTAGACTGTCATGAGGTAAAAATGTGTTTAGATCAGCCGCTCCTATATTTTCATTAGCTAATAGAAGATCATGTCAACTTAACTGCGACCCAGAATGCACGGCGCTCATTTCTGAACGTCAGCCTCACATAAGGCCAATTTCCTTATTACAGTGAGCTTCAGAAACATCTGAAAGAATCATACATTACATTAAAATTCTAGATTTTAAATCCAGAATGTGTATTATAAAATTATACAGTAGAATAAGAATTATTAACAATATTATAAAATGAAATACTCTCGCGCACACACATAAATCTATAAAATGATTTATATATACACATAAAATTTCAAATAAATATTTTCATACAAAAATCAGATTCCTTATATATACTATATAATATATAGATATATATAATATTATATTATAGATAATACAGTGGGTATGGAAATTATTCAGACCCCTTTAAATTTTTCACTATTTGTTATATTGTAGCCATTTGCTAAAATTATTTAAGTTCATTTTTTTTCCTCTTAATGTACACACAGCAACCCCATATTGACAGAAAAACACAGATTTGTTGACATTTTTGCAGATTTATTAAAAAAAGAAAAACTGAAATATCACATGGTCTTAAGTATTCATACCCTTTGCTCAGTATTTAGTAGAAGCACCCTTTGATCTAATACAGCCATGAGTCTTTTGGGAAAGATGCAACAAGTTTTTAACACCTGGATCTTCTGCCATTCCTCCTTGCAGATCCTCTCCAGTTCTGTCAGTTTGGATTGTAAACGTTGGTGGACAGCCATTTTTTTAGGTCTCTCCAGAGATGCTCAATTGGTTTTAAGTCAGGGCTCTGGCTGGGCCATTTAAGAACAGTCACAGAGTTGTTGTGAATCCACTCCTTTGTTATTTTAGCTGTGTCCTTAGGGTCATTGTCTTGTTGGAAGGAAACCTTCGGCCCAGTCTGAGGTCCTAAGCACTCTGGAAAAGGTTTTTGTCCAGGATATCCCTGTACGTGGCCGCATTCATCTTTCCCTCGATTGCAACCATTCGTCCTGTCCCTGCAGCTGAAAAAAAACCCACAGCATGATGCTGCCCCCACCATGCTTCACTGTTGGGACTGTATTGGACAGGTAATAAGCAGTGCCTGGTTTTCTCCACACATAAACCGCTTAGAATTAAGGCCAGAAAGTTCTATCTTGGTCTCATCAGACAAGATAATCTTATTTCTCACCATCTTGGAGTCCTCCATGCGGGCTTTCTTGTGTCTTGCACTGAGGAGAGGCTTCCTTTGGGCCACTCTGCCATAAAGCCCCGACGGTGGAGGGCTGCAGTGATGTTGACTTTCTACAACTTTTTCCCATCTCCGACTGCATCTCTGGAGCTCAGCCACAGTGATTTTTTTGGGTTCTTCTTTACCTCTCTCACAAAGGCTCTTCTCCCCCGATAGCTCAGTTTGGCCGGACGGCGCTCTAGGAAGGGTTCTGGTCGTCCCAAACGTCTTCCATTTAAGGCTTATGGAGGCCACTGTGCTCTTAGGAAACCTCAAGTGGAGCAGAATTTTTTTTTGTAACCTTGGCCAGATCTTGCCTTGCCACAATTCTGTCTCTGAGTTCTTCAGGCAGTTCCTTTGACCTCATGTTTCTCATTTGCTCTGACATGCACTGTTAGCTGTAAGGTCTTATATAGACAGGTGTGTGGCTTTCCTAATCAAGTCCATCAGTATAATCAAACACGTGGACTCAAATGAGGTGTAGAACCATCTCAAGGATGATCAAAGAAATGGACAGCACCTGAGTTAAATATATGAGTGTTACAGCAAAGGGTCTGAATACTTAGGATGTATTTCTGTGATATTTCAGTTTTTCTTTTTTTAATAAATCTGCAAAAATGTCAACAATCCTGTGTTTTTCTGTCAATATGGGGTGCTGTGTGTACATTAATGAGTAAAAAAAAAATAACTTAAATGATTTTAGCAAATGGCTGCAATATACAAAGAGTGAAAAATTTAAGGGGGTCCTGAATACTTTCCGTACCCACTGTAAATATATATAATACACACATACATAAAAAAAATTTTATAATCTAAAATACTACTGACAATTTATTTATTTAGTACTTTTTTTGTGTACGGTTTCAGAAACATTTGAAACTGTACACAGCTCCCTGATATGACTAAATAAAAATCCTTTATTAGACAGTATCATGATGCCATGATGGCACAGTAAGAACTTTTCCTCGCCTATCTAGCATGCAAAATAATTTCAGCTGTAATGGCACAGTAAAAGTGCCATAATGCAATAAAACAGCACCGCTGATGACACAGCTTTAACATCCTCAGGTCAACAAGTTAAATAACTGAACAGATCACGATCCCACTACTGAAGTAACACAACACACACATTATCACGAGTCTCAGGGCAAACGGATTGTAGTGGAAATGCTATTGGTTTTTGTGCATGAGGCAGCAGGTCTTTAATATCGAATGACTGCGGGAGATTGAGTTGTGACGTCTAATTAAAGAGAGTAAAAGTGTTCTCACGAAACGTCGCAGCAGAGAGAGGCTGTGCTTCACGCTCGCCGAGGCACAACGCTTTGTTTAGACATAAATAAACAATGCACAGTAATAATGGCCACTGTTAGCAGCAGCAGGACTATTGTTCATTCTTGCCCTCAATCACTCCACGCACTCCAATGTGAATTTTTTTGGATTAAATAAAACTACGTCACATTCATGGTATGCATTTCACCCGCTCATGCATTCCTTGGGAGTTGAACCCACGACCTTGCCGTTGCTTGCACAAAGCTGGGGTTTTATAAGTGGTGAACTTGTTAAGGTGCTAAGTGGTTGCTGGGATTTGTTGCTAAATGGTTACTAGGGATTGCTGCTGGGTGGTTACTAGGGTGTTTTGGGTTGTTAGTACAGTAAGCGGTTGCTGAGGTGTTTTGGGTTGTTGCTAGGTGGTTACTAGGATGTTCTGAGTTGTTGCAAAGTGGTTGCTAGGGTGTTTTGGGTTGTTGCTACAGTAGGTGGTTGCTAGGGTGTTTTGAATTGTTGCTAAAAGTTTTTGGGTTGTTGCTAGGTGGTTACTAGGGTTTTTTGGTTGTTTTTTTTGGTGGCTACTAGGATGTTTTGGGTTGTTTCTACAGTAGGTGGTTGCTAGGGGACATTTTCCCCCGTTTTCAATTGTTTTAGTTCAATGAAAGGTTAGATATTTGGGAATTTTTTAAATAAAAGATCAAAATGATTAACAATGCAGATTTATTTTCACAGCCTTCTTTGATCATATTTAACAAGGGTGCCAATAATTCTTACACACTGTAGACAGACAGACAGACATACGACAACCCACACACACACACACACCACACACACACACAGACCAGACAGACCGACGACAGACAGACAGACAGACAGACAGACAGACAGACAGACGACACACACACACACACCACACACACTCATATATAGTGCGGGTCAAAATCTAACATTCACTAGCTTGAAATTTCACTTTAGTTTCCACTGTAGGAATGTATGGGGTTCCATTTGTGTCAAAAATGAGTCGACTGCTTTGTGTTTTGTACTATACATTTGTTTTTGTCTACAGTCATTGCCTACTTGTTCAGGTAAATCAGTATATGTAGGCGTGTATGTTGTCTGTTGATGTCGTCTTAATCTGTCGTCCTGCCTGCTTTTTCTCAGTCATTTAATTACTGTCGTCCTTATTATCGTTTTGTTCTGTCGTCTTGTTCTTTTGTCCAACTGTCGTCTTATGCTGTCTCTGTAACTGTCGTCCTGTTCTGTCATCGTACTGTCTTCTTGTTCTTCATCTGTACTGTCGTCTTGCTCTGTCATCTGTACTGGCGTCCTTGTTCTGTCGTCCTACTGTCGTCCTAACTGGTCATCTTATCTGTCTTCCTACCTGTCGTCCATTCTGTCGTCCGAACTGTCATCTTTATTCCTGTCCATCTGTACTGTCGTCTTTGTTCATTTCATCTGTACTTCGTCTTGTTCTGTCCATCTTTACTGGCGTCTTGTTCTAGCCTCTGTACGTCGTTCTTGATCTGTCATCTGTACTGTCGTCTTTTTCTGTCGCCTAACTGTCGTCCTAACCTGTCTTCTGTTCTGTTTTCCTAACTGTCGTCTTGTGCTGTCGTCCTAACTGTCGTCTTTTTCTGTCGTCTTGTTCTGTCGTCTTGTTGTGTCGTCCTAACTGTCATCTTATTCTTTCGTCTAACTGTCGTCTTGTTCTGTCATCCTTACTGTCGTCTTGTTCTGTCCATCTGTACTTTCGTCTTTTCTGTCGTCTTGTTCTGTCGTCCTATCTGTCTTCTTGTTCTGTCGTCCTAACTGTCTTCCTGTTCTGTCGTCCTAACTGTCGTCCTAACTGTCGTCCTATCTGTCGTCCTATCTGTCGTCTTGTTCTTTCGTCCTAACTGTCATCTTATTCTGTCCTCTTTACTGTCCGTCTTGTTCTGTCATCTGTACTGTCGTCTTGTTCTTGGTCTCTGGTACTGTCGTCTAGATGTAAAAATTCTGTCATCTGTACTAAAGATCGAAAAACTAATCTGATAATCTGTCGTCCTAACTGTAAACCCGAAATATCCTAACTGTCGTCCTTAAATCGGAATACCGATACACTACAAAGCGTGTGCGATCACGAAAAAATATCTGTCGCCGAACTGTCATCTATTCTGTAAAAATCAAATCTTACTGTCGTCTTGTTCTTTTGTCCTTACTGTCGTCTTGTTCTGTCATCTTTACTGTCGTCTTGTTCTGTCATCCTAACTGTCGTCCTGTTCTGTCATCTTTACGGTCCGTTGTTCTGTCGTCCTAACGTCATCCTAACGGTCGTCCTGTTCTGTTGTCCTAACTGTCGTCTTATTCTGTCGTCTAACTGTCTTCTTGTTCTGTCGTCCTAACTGTCATCCTGTTGTGTCGTTCTAACTGTCATCTTATTCTGTCATCTGTACTGTCGTCTTGTTCTGTCGTCCTTACTGTCGTCTTGTTCTGTCATCTGTACTGTCGTCTTGTTCTGTCATCCTAACTAACTGTCGTCTTGTGCTGTCGTGCTAAAAGTCATCTTATTCTGTCGTCCTAACTGTCATCTTATTCTGTCGTCTAATACTGTCGTCCTTTCTGTCGTCCTAACTGTCGTCTTGTTCTGTCTTCCTTACTGTCGTCTTTTTCTGTCGTCTTACTGTCGTCTTGTTCTTTTGTCCTTACTGTCGTCTTGTTCTGTCATCTGTACTGTCGTCTTGTTCTGTCGTCCTAACTGTCGTCCTGTTCTGTCGTCTTGTTCTGTTGTCCTAACTGTCGTCCTATTCTGTCGTCCGAACTGTCATCTTATTCTGTCATCTGTACTGTCATCTTGTTCTGTCATCTGTACTGTCGTCTTGTTCTGTCCATCTTTACTGTCGTCTTGTTCTGTCTTCCTTACTGTCGTCTTGTTCTGTCGTCGTTACTGTCGTCTTGTTCTGTCGTCCTAACTGTCGTCCTAACTGTCGTCTTAATCTGTCGTCCTAACTGTCGTCCTATTCTGTCGTCCTAACTGTCGTCTTTTTCTGTCGTCTTACTGTCGTCTTGTTCTTTTGTCCTTACTGTCGTCTTGTTCTGTCATCTGTACTGTCGTCTTGTTCTGTTCATCTGTACTGTCGTCTTGTTCTGTCATCTGTACTGTCGTCTTGTTCTGTCGTCCTAACTGTCCTCCTAACTGTCGTCTTGTTCTTTCGTCCTAACTGTCTTCTTATCGTCGTCCTAACTGTCATCTTATTCTGTTGTCCTTACTGTCGTCTTGTTCTGTCATCTGTACTGTCGTCTTGTTCTGTCATCCTAACTGTCATCCTGTTCTGTCATCCTAACTGTCGTCCTGTTCTGTCGTCCTAACTGTCGTCCTAACTGTCATCTTATTCTGACGTCCTAACTGTCGTCCTGTTCTGTCGTCCTAACTGTCGTCCTATTCTGTCGTCCGAACTGTCATCTTATTCTGTCATCTGTACTGTCATCTTGTTCTGTCATCTGTACTGTCATCTTGTTCTGTCATCTGTTCTGTCGTCCTGTTCTGTCGTCCTTATTGTCGTTTTGTTCTGTCGTCCTAACTGTCGTCCTAACTGTCGTCTTGTTCTGTCGTCCTAACTGTCGTCCTATTCTGTCGTCCGAACTGTCATCTTATTCTGTCATCTGTACTGTCATCTTGCTCTGTCGTCCTAACTGTCGTCTTATTCTTTCGTCTTACTGTCGTCTTGTTCTGTCATCCTTATTGTCGTCTTGTTCTGTCGTCTTGTTCTTTCGTCCTAACTGTCTTCTTGTTCTGTTGTCCTAACTGTCGTCCTATTCTGTCGTCCGAACTGTCGTCTTATTCTGTCATCTGTACTGTCGTCTTGTTCTGTCATCTATACTGTCGTCTTGTTCTGTTGTCCTTACTGTCGTCTTGTTCTGTCATCTGTACTGTCGTCTTGTTCTGTCGTCCTTTTCTGTCGTCCTTTCTGTCGTCTTTTTCTGTCGTCCTTACTTTCGTCTTTTTCTGTCGTCCTAACTGTCTTCTTGTTCTTTCGTCCTTACTGTCGTCTTATTCTGTCATCTGTACTGTCGTCTTGTTCTGTCATCTGTACTGTCATCTTGTTCTGTCGTCTTTACTTTCGTCTTGTTCTGTCGTCCTAACTGTCGTCCTAACTGTCGTCTTAATCTGTCGTCCTAACTGTCGTCCTATTCTATCGTCCGAACTGTCATCTTATTCTGTCTGGTTCTGTCTCCCCGAAACTGTCCATCTCTTATTCTTTCATCTTAACTGTCCGTTTGTTCTGTCGTCTTGTTCTGTCGTCCTGTTCTGTCGTCCTTATTGTCGTTTTGTTCTGTCGTCCTTATTGTCGTTTTGTTCTGTCGTCCTAACTGTCGTCCTAACTGTCGTCTTAATCTGTCGTCCTAACTGTCGTCCTATTCTATCGTCCGAACTGTCATCTTATTCTGTCATCTTTACTGTCGTCTTGTTTTGTCGTCCTTACTGTCGTCTTATTCTGTCATCTGTACTGTCGTCTTGTTCTGTCATCTGTACTGTCATCTTGTTCTGTCATCTGTTCTGTCGTCCTAACTGTCGTCCTGTTCTGCCGTCCTAACTGTCGTCTTGTTCTGTCGTCTTACTGTCGTCTTGTTCTTTTGTCCTTACTGTCGTCTTGTTCTGTCATCTGTACTGTCATCTTGTTCTGTCATCTGTACTGTCATCTTGTTCTGTCATCTGTACTGTCGTCTTGTTCTGTCGTCCTAAATGTCGTCCTGTTATGTCGTCCTAACTGTCGTCCTAACGTCGTCCTATTCTAGTCGTCCGACAGGGGTGTCCCATCGTATTTCTGGTCAGACTGAATACTGTCGTCTTGTTCTGTCGTCTTTATTGTCGTCTTGTTCTGTCGTCCTTACTGCCGTCTTGTTCTGTCGTCCTAACTGTCGTCCTAACTGTCGTCTTATTCTGTCGTCTTGTTCTGTCGTCCTATTCTGTCGTCCGAACTGTTGTCCTGTTCTGTCGTCCTAACTGTCATCTTGTTCTGTCGTCCTTACTGTCGTTTTGTTCTGTCGTCCTAACTGTCGTCCTATTCTGTCATCTGTACTGTCGTCTTGTTCTGTCATCTGTACTGTCGTCTTGTTCTGTCATCTGTACTGTCGTCTTGTTCTGTCATCTGTACTGTCGTCTTGTTCTGTCGTCCTAACTGTCGTCTTATTCTGTCGTCCTAACTGTCGTCTTGTTCTGTCGTCCTAACTGTCGTCTTGTTCTGTCATCTTTACTGTCGTCTTGTTCTGTCGTCCTAACTGTCTTCTTGTTCTTTCGTCCTTACTGTCGTCTTATTCTGTCATCTGTACTGTCGTCTTGTTCTGTCATCTGTATTGTCGTCCTTACTGTCGTCCTGTTCTGTCGTCCTGTTCTGTCGTCCTAACTGTCATCCTGTTCTGTCGTCCTAACTGTCATCTTATTCTGTCATCTGTACTGTCGTCTTGTTCTGTCGTCCTAACTGTCGTCCTATTCTGTCGTCCGAACTGTCGTCTTATACTTTCGTCTTGTTCTGTCGTCCTGTTCTGTCGTCCTTTTCTGTCGTCCTTTCTGTCGTCTTATTCTGTCGTCCTAACTGTCGTCTTGTTCTGTCGTCTTGTTCTGTCGTCCTAACTGTCGTCTTGTTCTGTCATCAATACCTTAATCAGCTCAGTAAAGTTAGTTTCACATTTCATATTTGACTAGGCTGCTTTAGGAACCGTCTGCAAATTCACCTCACAGTACAAAATGAAGTACAATAATTCATTCAAATTAATGTTTACAGGACTATAGTAAATGCATAGAGGGCAAACTGAATAAATCAATTTTGCTAATATCTCACCTTAGACTATACTTCCAATATCTCCCTTACCGTGCAGTACACAAATATTTTCATGAAAAATTAGGCTACTGTATTTTTTTTCTTCATGTTCCAAAGGTTGTAGGTTGTAGAAGACTGACTTATTACAGGTGAAATTTTGCCAATACCTGCTTTACTGGACGTACATTGCACAAATATGTTTAGCAAAAAACTACTGTAATTCACCAAAAAAAGTTTTTTTCATGTTCCAAAGGCTGTAGTAAGTTTGTAGTTACAAGACTGACTTACTATGTGTGATATTTTGCCAATACCTCCCGTCATATATGTACAGTACACAATTATTTTCATAAAAAATACTGTAGTACAACCTTTGGAACATGAAACAAAACAAAAAAACCTATTGGTAAATTACTAGTGGGCAAAACTCACTAAATTAAGACACCCTTTGGAACTGATAAAACCCTCTGGTGAATACCTGCAGGGTTAAAAAAAAATAATTGTGAATGGTGCATACAGTAAGGGAGATATTGGCAAACTTTCACCTGTAGTAAGTCAGTCTTGTAAATAAGAAAACGCTACAACCTTTTTCTAAAAATATTTGTGCACTGTACATACAGTAAAAGAGATACTGGAAAATCTCATCTGTAGTAAGTCAGTCTTGTAACTAGGACTGTATTACAAGCATTAGAACATTAACAAACCCTTTTGGTAAATTACAGTAGTTTTTTTTCTAAGAATATTTGTGTACTGTATGTACAGTAAGGGAGGTATTGGCAAAATCTCACCTGTAGTAAGTCAGTCTTGTAACTAAGAGTGTACTACAACCTTTGTAACATAAACAAACCCTTTTGATAAATTACAGTAATTAAAAAAAATATGTATTTGTGTACTGTACATACAGTAAAAGAGATATTGGAAAATCTCACCTGTAGTAAGTCAGTCTCATAACTAGGACTGTCCTAACAACCTTTGAAACATAAAAAAACCCTTTTGGTGAATTACAGTATTTTTTTTCTAAAAATATTTGTGCACTGTACATACAGTAAAGGAGGTATGAGCAAAATTTCACAAATCATAAGTCAGTCTTGTAACTGCAAATGTACTACAACCTACAAAAAAAACTGCGTACAGTAATTTTTATGAAAATAATTGTGTACTGTACATAGGCTTATATGACGAGAGATACTGCCAAAATATCACATGTCAGTATCTAGGAACATACTACAACCTTTGGAACATGAAAAAGCCTTTTTGGTGAATTACAGTAGTTTTTTTTTTTTTTCTAAACATTAATTTTAATTAATTATTATACTTCGTTTTGTACTGTGAGGTAAATTTGCAGACGGTCCCTAAAGCAGCCTAGTCGAATATGAAATGTGAAACTAACCGACAGAACAAGACGGTGGTAAAGAGGACAAAATAAGATGACAGTTAGGTTGACAGTAAAGACGACAGTAAGGATGACAGAACAAGATGACTGTAAGGACGACAGAACAAGAAGGTGAGTAGGAACGACAGAACAAGACGACAGTAAGACGACAGAACAAGACGACAGTAAGGACGACAGAACAGGACGACAGAACAAGACGACAGTAAGGACGACAGAACAAGACGACAGTAAGGACGACAGAACAAGACGACAGTTAGGACGACAGAAAAGATGTGAGTATGTCTACATAACCAGACACCTTTAGGCCGACAGAACAAGAAGGTGAGTATGGACGACAGAACCAGACGACAGAAGGACAACAGAACAAGAATGTTGTAGGGACGACAGAACAGACGACAGTAATGACACAAACAAGGACGCAGTATTGACGGACAGAACAGGATTACAAACCAGACCGACAGTAGGACGACATAACAAGAAGGTGAGTAGGGACGACAGAACAAGACGACAGTAAGGACGACAGAACAAGAAGGCGAGTAGGGACGACAGAACAGGACGACAGAAAGAAGGTGAGTAAGGGCCGACAGAAGCAAGACGCCGTACGGACCGACATAACAAGTCAAGGCGAGTAGGCCGACGAACAGCGCCAGTAAAGGACACAAACAATAATTAGTATGGACGACAGAACAGACTACAGTAAAGGAAGACAGAACAAGAAGCGCGATTAGGGACCGACAGAACGACGACAGAACAATAAGGTGAGTAGGGACGACAGAACAAGCTACAGTAAGTTGACGACAGAACAAGACGGCGAGTAGGACTACAGAACAGACACATAATGACGACATAACAAGAAGCGAGTAGGACTACCAGAACAAGACGACAGTACGGCCCAGAACACGAAGGCTAGTAGGACGCCAGAATAGACGACAGAACAAGATGACAACTATAAGGACGACGAACAAGAGGTGATTAGGACGAAAGAACAGGACCAGTAAGGGACACAGCACCAGAAGGTGAGTAGGACGAACAGAACACGACGACAGATAGGAAGACAGAAACCAGAGGCAGTAGTACACAGAACATGACTACATAACAAGAATTTTAGTAGTACGAACAGTAACAAGACGACAGTAAGGACACAGAACAAGAAGGTGAGTAGGACACAGAACAAATGACAGTAAGACACAGAACAGAAGGGAGTAGGGACACAGAACAGACTGACATTAAGACGACAGAACAAGAAGGTTATTAGGACCAGAACAAGACACAGTAAGAGAAAAAAAAAATGAAGCCAGAACAATAAGGCGAGTTAGGATGACAGTTAGGACGACAGAACAAGAAGGTGAGTAGGGACGACAGAACAAGACTACAGTAAGACGACAGAATAAGACGACAGATAGGACGACAGAACAAGAAGACAGTAAAGACGACAGAACAAGACTAGTATGGATACAGAACAAGATGAACAGTACGGACACAGAACACGAAGGTATAGGACGAAGAACAACGACAGTTAAGGAATACAGACAAGAGGCGCGTAGGACGACAGAACAGGACCCAGAACAAGAAGGTGATTAGTACGACAGAACGACGACATTAAGGCCGACCGAACAAGAAGGTTAGTAGGGACTACAGACAGATACAGTAAGGACTCAGAACAAAAGGCGAGTAGGACGACAGAACAGGACAGAACACGACGAAGTACGGACGACAGAACAAAAAGTAGTAGGGACTACAGAATAGAAAGACAGGACTACCTACGGACCGCGAACATGAAGGTTATAGTCGACGACCGACCAGGACGACAGTACGACAGAACAAGAAGGTGAGTAGGGATGACAGAACAGGACGACAGAACAAGACGACAGTAAAGACAACAGAACAAGACGACAGTAAAGACGAAAGAACAAGACGACAGTAAAGACGACCTCAACAAGACACAGTAGGCGACAGAAACAAGCAGGCGATATGGACACAGAGAACAAACGACGTAAAGGACGACAGAACAATAAGTGCGATTAGGGACGACCGAACAGGACGACATAACAAGACGACATTAGACGACAGAACAAGATGACAGAACAACGACGACAGTAAGGACGACAAATAAGACGACAGTTTTAGGATGACAGTACAATGACAGTTAGGTTGTCAGAATAAAGATGACAGTTTATGTTGTCAGAATAGATTACAGTTAGGACGACAGAACAGACGACAGAACAAGACGACAGTAAGGACGACAGAACAAGACGACAGTTAGGATGACAGAACAGGACGACAGAACAGATGACAGTAAGGACTCCAGATAAGACGACGTTATTTGGGACGACAGGACAGATGACAGTTATTTTTCAGAACAAATTACAGGTAAGGACGACAGAACAAACGTTAGAGGGACTACAGACCAAACGACAGTAAGTACGACAGAACAAAAGGCGAGTATGGACAAGAGCAGGACGACAGAACAAGACGCAGTACGACAAACCAAGAAGGTGAGTATTGCATGAACCAGAACATGACGACAGTAAGGACGACAGAACAAGGCGACAGTTAGGACGACAGAATAAGACGACAATTAGGATGACACAACAAGATAACATAACAAGACGACAATAAGGACGACAGTAATTAAATGACAGAGAAAAAGCAGGCAGGAAGACAGATTAAGACGACGTCAACAGACAACATACACGCCTACATATACTGATTTACCTGAACAAGTAGACAATGACTGTAGCCAAAGACAAATGTATAGTACAAAGCACAAAGCAGTCGACTCATTTTTGACACAAATGGAACCTCATAGGAATGAAGCTTTCCACAAACTGAACAGACACTCACTTTTGTCTTTTGTTTTCATCGTCTTTCCAGAAGCGTCGCAACATTGTAACGGGTGTATTCAGCGACACTGTCCTTTACCTGCTTCGACAATAAACACCTGATGACTGACAGACAGCATCACGAGCTGGAGTCACACTTCCAGGTTGATCATCGCGTCGCCAGAGTCAGAACTGATCAATGAAAGCGCGTGTGTTTCACTCACCGATCTTTCAGCTGTTATTCCGGTTATTATCGATCATCTCTCTGCTGTATCGGAAGATCAGTGCTTCTGTGTTTGTGAGCAGCAGCTGCTACTGAACACCTGTTACTCACAACACACTCACAAGATACTCCGCCCACCCACACACACACACCCAACACACACACACACACACACACTCTCTCTCTCCCTCTGGCACCAGTTTGCATGCTTTCTTTGTTTAGCTAAAGGTTTTATATTTCATATTCATATTTAGTGTTCTTATTTTTAGGCGTGTTTAATGTTTACATTATCCTATTTATGATTTACCTGTAAATTTAAGGTTTTAAAAAAAAATTACATTTAAATGTTAAATATTTACATTTACACTTAATTTATTTCATATAGCCTATGCATTGAAAACGAGACTTTAATTTGACTGTAATATTGTTGCAACTGCATATGCAAAAACAAAAGTTCCATCAGCTGCATCTTAGGTCTTACATCTCATGGAGATGAAGACTTTGTTACAGCTTTCCTGTGTGAATAGTAGCCCAGCCTTCACTATAGGCTACATAAATATACATTCAATATAAATAAACATATATTTAGCGCTCATTTACTTAGTCATATTGTATCAGAGTCATTAATTGTGCAGAATGACTGAAGTGTTTCAGTGGCAGATGAACAGATGGTGAGTGAGTTACATCAGTAAGATACTTAAGATACTGATCACTGCAGTTCTCGCTTAAATATTTCATTACACAGTCAAGATGACAGCTTTTAGTTGAAACACATCATTGTTTTTGTGTATCACTTGTTTTTCTTGGTATTCATGTTTGTTCAATATAATTTGTTTGTATGCAAAATGATTTTGAGCCATTAAAATTAGTAAACAAGCACATAGTTTAAAAAAAGAAAATTAAAAAGCGTTCCAGAGTGAAAAAAGTGACCGTTTGATTGTTGAATACTAAAAATTGAATTTAATAAAATAAAATTATTAAATTACGTTTAAAAATTGACGATTTGATTGTTGAATATTGAATAAAGTAAAATAAAATATGGTCCACAGTTCAGTTTGTTGATGTTAATTTGCTGAGGCTGTTATTTTTTTATTTAAAAATAATTAACTACTTAAATAAATTAATTAAATGATAATGAGTTATCCTTAATTTAAAAATAATAATAATAATACAAATACAATAAAAGAAAATAATAAATAAATGGTCCTGATGGTCGCAAATTCCACCCAGTGTTTGATGCTGAAGCCAAGTTATGGTCACTGAGAACAGAAATCTCAATCTATGACACTTTTAGGGCAAAAACAGTAAGACTAAAATGACCAAGATGAAAACAGATCCAACTTCTCTGCTTTGGACCCTTTAAATAAAAATAAAACTGTACATTGCAGCCACGTTCTGGCTGCACTTCATTCTCCAGTGGGTCGGTCCTGAAAGAAACTGAAAAACAGGCTCAGCAGTGAGAGGCTGAATAATTATCGACCCAGTGAGTCATTTCTATAAACTCTGTGTGCACCTTTGGTTGTGTAAAACTCCCGGCGCTACCTCTCTCTCCGATCATCGGCTTGAATTACATTGTTTATGACGTAGTTTCAGCTATGCCGCGAAGGTTTCATTTCTCTCATATTTTGCTCCCCCCCCCCCCCCTGGGGGGTATCTGCATGTAAGACCACAGTGCGCTCACTGCAAGCCTCCTCATCTGCCTGTTCACATCATCTGCTGTGACATGGCTTTGAATACAGACCTCAATTCCTATATGATCAATTTGCATCCGTAGTGCTTTATGCACAGAAATCTGTGGTTTATTGAAGGACGATGGGAAATAAACTGAAATTTAGCTTGATTCAGTGCAGTTGGATAAAATTATGCTTATTAAAGGAATAGTTCTCCCAAAAATGTGCATGTGCTGAAAATGTACTCAGACAAACGATGGGTTTTGTTTCTTCATCAGGTTTGTAGAAATGTAGCATTACATCGTGTCTCAGCAATGGATGCTCTGCAGAGAATGGGTGCCGTCAGAATGAGAGTCCAAACAGCTGATAAAAACATCACAATAATCCACAAGTAATCCACACTTTGATAAAACAAAATCTTAAACAAATCCATAAATAAGACATTTTTAAATAAAATAATCCATAATAATGCTTCAAGTGGCCTGGTCAGAATCAGGAGAGAAATCAGCACAGCACCGTTTACAAGCCAAAACAGTCCAAAACAGCTCTAAACTAATATGTGGCTGGATTTTGATGCGAGAGACAACATGAGATGCACTTTTTCACTGGAGAAAGCGTTATTATGGATTATTTATTTTAGTTAAAAACTTCTTAATGCTGGATTTGCTTCAGCTTTTGTCTTCTCCAGATGTTAACTGATGGACTGGAGTGCTGTGGATTACTTGTGGATTATTGTTATGTTTTTATCAGCTGTTTGGACTCTCATTCTGACGGCACCCATTCACTGCAGAGAATCCATTGATTTCTCCAAATCTGATGGAGAAAGAAACTCATCTACATCTGGGATGGCCTGAGGTTGAGCACATTTTCAGCAAATGTTCATTTTTGTGTGAACTAGGCTATACCTTTAAGTCAGTCAGGCAATGACAAATATGGACTTTAAATATCATGCTATTTCAGATTTCAGAATGAAACTGCAATGGCTATAAATAAATTTTCCTTTGAAACCACTAGTTATGTCAACATAGTGAATAGATGTACGGTAGCATATAGTAGCTCTCATATGACAGCTACAGTGATGGCAATTGATCATAAACTGATCTAGATTGTAGAGTGTGAGCTCACTTAATTGCATGGTAACGCATTGGCGAAGGCATTGAGCTAGAAGAGCTCTGCAGTCCCACATAACGCTGCCTGGAAACAGGAGAGCTGCACAGATCACAATCCCGTGCCCTTGAATGTACCACTTAACCCCACGTGGCTCCGCTGGGGCCGCCCTGCAATTAATGCACCTCAAGCCCCTCACGACAGAAACCATCTGTGAAACGACAAGTAACTGCACTCATTACTTCATTCAGGAGTTCCCCTGCAGGTCAATGTATGCACTGAAGAGGAGGGAAAACACCTCACTGCAGCCAAATCAATCAGAGACACGCAGCTAAGTCTGTGCTTTTTACCTCTGTATGCATGAATATATATATAAAACCAAATGTTTTTAAAGAGTCATGCAAAAAAATGCACATATAACTGTATATGCAATGTCAATGCTATGTTTTTATACATAAAGCTACCATAACGAGACCATACAGAGATATAGGCATATATTGTTAGATTAAAAGATATAGATGAACAGACAGATGGATAGAAATTTACATGTTTACATATTTATATATTGGATGGAGGGATGGATGGATAGATGGATGATGGATAGACGGATGGATGGATGGATGGTGGGGGATGGATGGGTCGATGGCTGGGTGGGTGGGTGGGTGGGTGGATGATGATGGGTTGTGGGTGGGTGGGTGGATGGGGGGTGGATGGATGGAAGGATGTGATGGATGGGTGATGTGAATGGATGTGATGATGGATGGCCCGGGTGGGTGGGTGATTTGATGGATGGATGGATAGGTGGATGATGGTGGTTGGATTGATGGCATGATGGATGGATGGTGGGGAATGGATGTATGGATGATGGCATGATTGGATGGATGGATGGTTGGGTGGGTGGGGGGTTTTGATTGATGGATGGATGGATGGTGGATGGTGGTGTGGGGGTTGATGAAGTATGATGGCTAGGTGGAGGATGTGGGGTGAATGGGTGGATGGATGGATGGATGGGTGGAGGGATGGATGGATGGATGGTGTGTGGATTGTGAAGTGATGGATGATGGGTGGATTGTTATGGATGAGTGGATTAATGGATGGATGGGTGGATGATAGTGGATTGAGGGGGTTGAAGGACGATGATGGGTGGGGTGAATGGATGATGGAGGTGGATGGAGGATGGATGGGTGATGGCTGATGGATGGGATGATAGTTGGGGGTGGATGTGATGGAATGATGATGGATGGAATTGGATGGATGGGTGGATGGATGTGATAGGTGGATGATGGTGGATGGTGGAGGGTGAGTGGATGGATATTGATGGTGATGGATGGATGGATAGGTGGAGGATGGGAATGGATGATGGATGGTGATGATGGATGGCTGGATGGTGGGTGAAGGGATGGGTGGAGGGAGGGATGGATGGATGGGTGAAATGGATGGGTGATGGATGGATGGATGGATAGGTGGATGGATGGAGGGGTGATGAATGGTGGTGGATGGATGGATGGATGGATGGATGGGTGAATGGATGGGTGGATGGATGGATGGATGGATAGGGGTGGATGGATGGGTGAGGGATGGATGGGGGGAGGATGGAGGGAGGTGGATGGATGGATGGATGGTGCCTGGATGGTGGAATGAGGGAGGGTGCTGATGGTGAATGGATGGATGATGGATGGATGGATGGGTGGATGGATGGATGGATGGATGGATGGATGGATGGATGGTGGATGGGTGGATGGATGGATGGATAGGTGGATGGATGGATGGGTGGATGGATGGATGGATGGGTGGATGGATGGACAGAAATTCACATTTACATTTTTCCATATCGATGGATGGATATAAATTCATGTTTATATATTTCCATATTGGAGAGATGGATGGATGGATGAGTCACTGGGTTGATAGATGGATAGATATTTATATGTTTACATATTTACATATTGGATAGATAATATTCTCATATGTTAGACACTCTGGATAAAAGCATTTGCCAAGTGAATAAACAACAATCAAAAACAAACAAACAAACAATCAAATAAATGAATGCATTTGGTTTGTGTAGCTCCAAGAAAATATTTCTGTCCAGACAATATGATGCACAGACTCACATAGACTCATAACCCGATAAAACAGCACACAGCGATGCTGTATATGTGAGAGATGAACTGTGAGCTCAATAGTTTCTCTCATAAGACTGGAGAAACCTTGAGAGCTAATAATCAGAGGGAACAGGCAGTGCAGTGGCGTATTCTTCCTTTATGAAAACCCTCCTACGCTCATCAGCTGCTGACATCACGGATGGAGTTCAACACACAGAACAAAGTTAGAGGAAAGAAGGATGCCCTTATTCGGACTCATACTGTACCCTTATAAAAACCCAGCTTTTGTGTATGAAAAACTGATAAGCATTGCATATTAAAAAATTAATCCTTACAGCAAAAAAAAAAAGTAACCAGAAGCTTATAATTAGGCTTTATGCATGATTTAAATGTGTTATATGTTCAACAAATAAAATTTGTTATCAATAACAAACAAAGTATTATAGAAAACAAAAGTTTTTCTTCAAATGTTACATATGTAAATGTTTCCTTGGATTGAAATATATGGAGGACAGAATTAATTTTTAAATGCCTTTAAAAATATATGGAAAATTTGTATATTCTGAAATATATTTAAAATACATTTTTTTTTATTTTGTATTCATTATTATAATTACTATAGCAATGAAAATATTGCAACAGCTCTACTTCAACCAATGAAATACACAGTAAGTGTGACCAACATTGCAACACTGATAAACAATCCTAATAGATAGCAAACAAATTAACACATATAATTAACATAAAACATCTAGATATAACATATAATTGAAATACGCAACATATTCCTGATTAAACAGTTATTCATATTGCAATTAATTATAACACTGCATATGTGCAACATAGACAATCCTGTATAATGTAAAGTGCATGCAAACATAGACAGTTTTACCCAGCAGTTATGAAACGAAGCAGCATGACAGGCTCACCTGTGTGTGTCCGTGTGTCTGTGATGCTGCGGTCTGTGCTGCAGTGAGCGCGTCTGTACAAGCACACAGTGTGCTCAGCATCAGCACCACAACACGCTGCCTGTGACGGATGAAGACACATGCATCCCTACTGACGTGTGGAGCTGTGAGTCCATGCTGAAGGTTTCACATTACCGCAGTGTTGCGACTGCCTGACTGCAGTGCTGCTGATGCAGGGACTCCTGTGAGCTCAAGGGTATCGATCACTGTTATGTAATTCAGCTCTCATAGCGTAGAATGAGAAACATGGTTTACCTCTGTCATTCATATACCTATGTTTTTCATGCACAAATAATTCACTATAATGCCTTATAATACATATTTCAATGCATTATATATCTAGTCAAAAATAATTTGGAATTCATTTATAATGCATTATGATGCTCACCTCTTCATGATTTCACCTTTAAAGGATTAGGTCACCCAAAAAAATAATGAATAAAATAAATATTCACTCTGAAGCCACCCAAGATGTCGATGAGTTTCTGAATGAGTATTTGTAGCACTGCATCAGTTTCTCAGCAATGGATGCTCTGCAGTGAATGGGTGCCGTCAGAATGAGAGTCCAAACAGCTGATAAAAAACATCACATCTTGAGAAGACAAAAGAAACAACAAATCCATCATTAAGACGTTTAAAGTCATCTGCTCTGAATCAGGAGAGAAATCTGCACAGATCAAACACCGTTCACAAATATGTGGCTGGATTTTGATGCGAGAGACAACATTATTATTATAAAGCAATAATGATGTTTCATGTTTTGAAAGGCTTCTTGGATGCTTTTGCTGGTTAATGCAGGAATCAAGCATGAATCAACTCTGCAATCAAACAAAAAAACGATGGTGCCTTCGCATTTTCTTTATTGTTCATGATTCATTTAATGCACAGTAACTGTGTTTCCACATCCAATACTTTACAGTAAATGCTTATCCAACCTGATTGTTCACTTCTGCACTGGAATCAAGCTGGCATGTTTTGCAAATAAACATGATCCTGTCATCCCGATTCACAAAAATACAGCGGTTCTAGCCTCATTTGAGCTAAAAAGGCTAAATTTATGATGCTCATTTTAGTTATTGAAATGGAAGGTCCTGACACGATAAATAAAATACGATAAATAAAACGGCTGCCAAACAGAACACCACTCACATTTAAGTTTGATTAAGCCTATATAGAAGCAGATGTCATAATGTCATTAGACTGGGAAAACTAGACTTATAAATTCGTATGACTTTACCGTCACGCTGTGGAAATAAAAACGGAAAAAAGAAGACAACGAAAGGGGCAGAGCTACAGGCTTTTGTTACATTCAGAACTGGTTACATTGTGTTGTGTTTGTTACATTGCTCCATCTTTTTTGTTACTAGTTACAATGCGCCAAAGTTCCATTTTCAAAACCGGAAAACATTCCAAAACAATTGGAGCTCAAGATTCTTCCTCACACCATCCCTGAGTCATTTATAATTCACTGGAATCCTTTTGTCTTCCCAGTGTTGTGTGTCACACTGACAGATTTCCAAGCCATTAAACGCCAGCTCAGCAGAGAAATGACCGCGCCGAGAATCAGGAGAGAGGAGCGACAGGGGCCTTCTATCACTCCTCTACATAAACTCTCTCTGCTGGGTTTCTACTTGGAGTAAAAGCGCTGTAAATTGCTTTAGATAAAGTCATCTGCAAAAGAACCCAATGCCAAACAAGCAAGGAATCTGCTGCAATGCATAACTAAGAGTTAGTCATTCAGAGATTGGTCCAGTCCACATCACAAAATACATTTCACAGCCCCAAGTAAAAAACAGCTGAAACACCTTAGAACTTGAATAATAAGAGTTAAGATGTTTTTTAAAAATAGACAAATCTTCTCATTGATTGTTGGCTTAGAGAGTAGCGTGTGGCCTCATCTTTGTGCATTTTGTGACTTGTAGTGTTTTTTGTTTTGTTTTTTGAGATCGGGATTACTGAATGCCATTTCAATGCATAATAATTCATACGCAGGCCTATTTCCTCTCACATAGGCTAATTAAAGGGCTTTTCTCTGATGATCATACTGTAATTATGATTTTATGTCCATAATGCTTTAAATACAACTAAAAATGCATGAGAGATTTCTTAGCTAAAAATGAAAACCCTGTCATCATTTACTCATCTTTATGTTGCTATAGACTTTTAAAACATGTCAGGCTTCTAAAAAGACAAAAAGCATCAAGCACTATGTACCATAAAAGTCCTTCAGATAACTCATGAGGGAGAGTAAAAGTCGATTTTTTTATTTTTTTATTTTTGGGGGTGAATTATTCCTTTCACAGTCCAGCTATTCTCACAAATAGCCAGCAGTGGAAAGAACATTGTGTCCAAACACCAAAAGCATTCATAACGCTCGTCTTGCAGTGTTTTGTAACAGTGAGCAGGCCTCTGCCGTTCTTTCCAGCTAATCATCTCAGTGCAGTAATCCTGAAAGTGCACTGAAATGAAAAGATGAATGTAAACTGAAGTTATATCCCATTTGACCCTATGTCTTATGGGTTAAACACATCTTTGTGAATAATAAGCAGAGTACAAAAACACTCAAAACAAGCACAGACATTTAGTTTCAGGTAAATGTTCAGAATGCAAAATGCAGTGCTGTATATTAAAAAGACAGCAGATATTTGCACTAAGTGAAAACAGCAGTATTTTCTTTGCAATAAGTGAACATAGTTATTAGATGCTATTTATAGGCTACTTAGTGCAAAAAATGTTGGATATTTGCAGCTCAGTATTGTAGTGCATTATGAAACAGTATGCAATAATAGCATATTGAGTGTAAATGATCATATGTATTACAATTATTAAATAGATGTTGTTTTATTGGGTTAGGGTTAGTTAGTTAGTTAGTAAATCCCTCCCTACACCAATTCCTAAACCCAATTAAATCCATATTAAATACCCATGAGCCTCAAATGTACAAATAAGGAAATAGAAACATAGACTACTTAGAATAGTCTAATATAATATAAAAAGTGTGTGTGTGTGTGTGTGTGTGTGTTTGTGTGTGTGTGTGTGTGTGTATATAATATAATTATATGATATATATATTAAGGAAAACCACTTTCCTGTGTAAAATGGAAAATATTGTTAACCTCAAAAAAAATCATTTTATGTTTATATTCATATTATATTAAGACTTTTCCTTTTTTGATTAAATATGTATCCAGTTAAAATGAGATTTTAAGGATATTTTCATCACTCCACTTTGTATTTAAAACGACTATGTGATTCTTTTTAACCTGTTGTGATAGTAAGACTTACATAAATGTGAATTTGGCAGGTCTCCACCGGAGTGACATAACGTTTTCTTGACATACTTTACAAACAAATAAACATAAACATGCTTGATCATCATTAGTTGGCACATTTAATGAGGATTTGATTTGTGTTGAGTCATTATGAGCTCATCAATCCAACTGTGACAAAAAAATACATTTACAGAGAGACATTGACAACTGTTTCTGACTTCAAAGTTACACTTTATCAGATCACATGACGTCCTCACCTGCACTCTGGACCGCAGATAAAAGCCTGCTCCGCACATGCAACTGCATGCAGTCTGAAGGTCAGAGCGAACATGGCAACCCGCTGGGGAATCTGTGGAGCTGGAAACATCAGCCATGATTTCTGTGTGGCTCTGAAGACACTTTCTCATGAAGATCACCAGGTACAGTACAATACAGTCAGTATTCATATTGAAAATCTGTAAAAAAAAAAAGAAAAAGCTCAAATCTAAATTGGGTTTTCTCTTTCGCATAAAGAATGCTTTCCACTTGAAGCAAAAAAGAGAATTATCCAAAGTTGTTTCCTTTCAGTGTTGGACTATGGTGATGTGCTTTATATGCATGCAAACTTATCCTTTCTAAAGAAGTTGGTTTGTGTATATCATGCTGCAATACGATTTGTGACGAATGCATCTTCACGTTCCCACTTATGCTACTATTTACTGCCAAGGCATTATTACTGTAGGTAAACTGCCAACTTGTAATCTCTTATCATATTATACTTGTAATTATAGGACTAGAAATTCTTCTAAATTACATTTGACTGTTCCTAGAGTACGTCCTGAATTTGGCAAAACTGCCTTTTCCTCATATGGTCCTAGTTTATGGAATGAAATGCAGAGTGTTATGATCCATCTCTAAATATTTTTTAGAAACCTTTTGGAGTCCAATCTGGAAGAAACATGTGAATGGTTTATGGAATTATTTTTATATGTTGCTGGATATTTTTTTCTGGTTTTATGTGTCTGATCTGTTTATGTGAAACTTTCTGTGCTGCCATTTTGGCCAGGACTCCCTGCAGAAGAGATTTCTATCTCAATGGGATAATTCCTGGTAAAATAAAGGATAAATTAATAAAATAAAATACAGTGCATCGAACCAAACATCTGCTTTTAAAATCTGATTTAATCATTAACTTTTCTGTCTGTGTTGTGTTGTTTTGTAGATAGTTGCAGTTGCAGCAAGAAGCCTAGAACGTGCAGAAAAGTTTGCAAAAACTCATGGCATCCCAAAAGCATACGGCAGCTACCAGGAGCTGGTGAAGGATCCAAATATTGGTGAGTAAACCGACAGAGCTGGACAGAACTGAAGAGCCAGAATCCCTCAGAATCACTGACGAGCGTCTCCTGTCAGATGTGCTGTACATCGGCGTTCTGCACACACATCATCTGCAGGTGGGTCTGCTGTTCCTCAACGCTGGGAAGAACGTGCTGTGCGAGAAACCCTTCGCCATGAACCTCCGAGAGGTCAGACAGCTCATCTCGGCCGCCCGGGAGAACAACGTCTTCCTCATGGAGGTAAACCCAGCACAAAGACCTGATCTACTCATGTAGACTGGACAAAGAACAGCAGAGGCATAAGAACTATTTGAGTTCTCCGTATAAGACATGAAAGTGTCCAGACATGTTTTGAAGTCGCTGTATAAGACATACTCCAAAACAGAGTAAACAGTGTCTGTGTCATCATCAGAATGACGACCGTCTCCACTAATATGAGTTTTAATTGCCAGATATTTCAACAGCATCACTCTTGTAATTTAGTAGCATTCTGCTCTCATTAATGAATCTGTGATTAATTCAGCCCAATAATGTGGAGGGAACCTTATGAAAACATGGCCTGGTTATATTTCACTATATGTGTATGTATATATGTATACACTGTAAAAAATGACCGTGATTTTAACAGTAAAAAACTGTGAAAATGCTACAGTAAAAACCTTTTTAAATGGTAAACGGTAAGTTCCCCTACTATATATGGTGAAAAACTGTAATAGACATTTCAGACAATTTTACAGTAAATTACCGTTTTAGGAAGGGAAAAGCCGTAAATTGATGCTCCCAGAATTCCCTACATGATTTTCTTTGAAATAACTATGTTTCTTCTTAGTTTTTTCTTATCAGTTATGCTTATTAGGGTTGTATGTTACATCTAATGTTGTTAAATGAATGTTTATTGCATATTTCAGTTTTATGCGTGTCACTGTGATGGTGTTTAGTGTTTGTGTGAATGACACTGTGCACCTGCTATATATATTCTATATATATATTAGTATTGGCCTTCTCAGCTTGTGGGAAAAGCTGCTTGTGGTGAGCTTTTTTCATCATGTGACTTTCTCATCACCACCTGATTTTGATGGTTATCAGTGTAGATACAAACCAAGATTTCAGTACTTCAATAGGTCGGTATATTAACATTACATCAGTTAAAGAAATACGTTTTTCATTGTACAATTAAGTGGTAAATCAGTAAACCCTAAAAAATGTTGCTACCGTATTTTTTTACGGTAAAATTCTGCCAACCACAGCTGCCGTTTTTTTACCGTAAAGTTTACAGATTTTTTTTTACAGTGTATGTATTGCAGTGTGACATTATTTTCATGAGAATTATGTACATTTCTCACCACATTCTGAAATAATAAATAATAATAAAAATGTTTAATTTTTGTGAAAGATGTAAGAAAATAAACCTATTTTTAACCATTATGTTGCATGTAATTACAGTATCTACTTGTGACATTATTTTCATGAGAACTATGCACATTTCTCCCCACATTCTGATTAAATTATTGCATTTTACTTTTGTGAATTCTCATTATTCGTAATCATGATTCTCATTCAATTATTATTATGAAAACAAAATATTTTAATTAAAATCAGCATTAATCTAAACTTTACTACAAGGCAAAATCTAATGATTTTCTACTGCTATTTGTAAATGCATTACAATTCATTCAATTATTTTTTCTCCTCTAACTCCATTCCAGTAATGGGAAGTTAAGGGAAATGTGTTTATAATTTCACGATGCAAAATTTAAAAAAAAAAAACTTAATGATCACTTAATTGTCTTGATGTAATAAAAAAAAGGAAGAAGAAAAAATATTTTATTTATTTATTTATTTTCACCTAATTATGTTGACATGCTCTTTGTGATTCTCTAATTTAGTTATTTGGTAATACTTATAGATATATTCAACTGACTGAAATAGATTTTGACAGTACAAATACTAAAAGGTACATCTTTGTACCTTATTTGCCCCTAAATGATACAGTACATGTTAGTACCGCTCCGGTGACAGCTTTTAAGAACAGAGTGAGGACTCTCATGCCAGCTGAAATGAAACATGGCATCTGTGTTCTCTCTGTGTCAGGCGGTCTGGTCCAGGTGTTTTCCCGTGTACGCTGAGGTCGGCAGGCTGCTCTCGGAGAGCGCCGTGGGGCAGGTGAAGATGGTGAAGGTGTATTTCGGTCTTCCTCTGCTGGACCACGAGCATGCCACACAGAAGGAGCAGGGCGGAGGAGCGCTGATGTACATCGGCATCTACTGCCTGCAGTTCGCTCTGATGGTGTTCAAGGGGGAAAGACCAGAATCCATCCACGCCACGGGAGTCCTGCTGCCCTCAGGTACAGTATCACCACCGCATTAGTTACAGTGCATATTCACTGTGCAAAATGCATCTATCTGAGATGGTTCTTAGCTCGTAAAGGGCTTTTTTTTAGTTTGTAAAGGGAATGTTCTCTTAATGAACAAATGTGACCCTGGACCACAAAACTTAAGTATCAATTTTTCAAAATTGAGATTTATACATCATCTGAAAGCTGAGCTGTTCGGGATAGAACTATTTGAAAATCTGGAATCTGAGGGTGGGAATAGAAAAATCTAAATATTGAGAAAATCATCTTTAAAGTTGTCCAAATGAAGACTTTAGCAATGCATATTACTAATCAAAAATGATGTTTTTGTATATTTATGGTAGGAAATGTACAAAATATCTTCATGGAACATGATCTTTACTTAATATCCTAATGAATTTTGGCATAAAAGAGAAATGTATAATTGTGACCCATACAATGTATTGTTGGCTGTTGCTACAAATATCCCCCAGCGACTTAACACTGCTTTTGTGCTGCAGGGACACAGATGTTCTTGCAGTAGCATTAATAGAACGTTCATCTAAAGTTATCTGCTCTTTAATAACATTCTCAAAACTTTAGCACAAAGTGATTTATACGTCGTTCATGTACCTTTCAGCTAACTTTTTTTTTAACGTTACTTCTTACTAGTTTTAGATTTCAGAAAGTTTCAAAACATTCAAAAGTAACTTTTGCATGTGCAAAATGATCAAATGGAATGTTCCCTTAATGTTTTCTCTAGTGTTCACATAACCAAGAATTTTTTTTTTTTTAATAAATAAATAAACTTTAAACTCTTAAAATCAGGCAGCAGCTCTCGTAAATTCATAAAGTCATGGCATTAAATGTTGCATGCGTTGCAAAAAATTGCTTGTATTGTGGTTTTCAGTGACAAATATATAATCAACATTACTTTAAAAAAAAGTTACATTTACTGAAAATGTAAGTTAAGATCGAAGTTGTTTTCTGGAAAAGTAACAAAATTAAGTGTTTATGTAATAAAAAACAATACATAAGGTCAACTTGTTTCCCTTTGAATTAAGTAGATTTTTCTGATCCTATTGGCAGATATTTATACTTGTTTTAATCATAAACCCACTTCATTTTGACTTGTTTTATGTCATCTTGATTTAATAATCTTTAGAATTTTGTCAGTATGATCAGAAGGTACAGTAAGAGTTATTTTCATATTTGTGAGCCTGCAGCACAAAAGCAGTGTTGAGTCGCTGGGGGATATTTGTAGCAATAGCCAACAATACATTGTATAGGTCAAAATTATAGATTTTTCTTTTATGCCAAAAATCATTAGGATATTCAAAGATTAAAACAAAAGCATTTTTTTTTTTTTTTCAATTGTTTTTCCAATAAGATTTTTGTGACATTAATACCGTAAATATATCAAAACTTAATGTTTGATTAGTAATATGCATTGCTAAGAACTTAAAGATGATTTTCTCAATATTTAGATTTTTCTTTACTTTTCTTTACCTTCTGTTTTCTTTACTTGTTCTTAAAAAGTCTTACATTTAGCTTCATAAAACCAGCAGAAACCCTGAAAACATGCTTGAGAATGTCAGCAGGACACTCTCAGCACGTGGTGTGTGTTATCTGGGCCGTTCTCTTTTCTTCCTCTGTGCATCTTCTGTCAGGAGTTGACGAGTCGATGGTGGTGGTCCTGAAGTTCTCGGGGAACAGGATGGCCGTGTGCGCTTGCACCATCGCCTGTGATCTTCCAAACGACGCCACCATCTGTGGAAGCAAAGGAATGATCCGAGTGAGTGACACACACTGGATTACTGCACACTTACTTCATTTCACATCATGACTGACTGAACGGAAACAAACAAGCCTAAATGTTTCATTCATTCATTTATAGTTCAACGGATTGATTCTGTTCGTGTCGATGTGTTTCTAATACAAACACATAAATAATATATAGCCACTAATAAAGCTATTTACTCATAAAACAGACGTGTAGGGGAACATGTTAAATACTAAATGTAAGTATAATAAATATATTTACAAGTATATAATTTCATATATGTAGATTAGTAATGGACAAAACAAAATACAGGGCAAACCAACTCTTATTAGTAGCAAGATTGTTTATTAATATTTTGAATTAGTTTATATGTTCTGTTTTCATTTTAATTGCAGTTAAAGTTTTAGTAATTTTGGTTTTGTCATTTTTATAGTTGTTTGTAAACAAGTCGATAGATGTTATTAGTTTTTATTTCAGTTTTAGTTTGAGCTATTTCAGGCAATCAGTTAATTTATTACAAAGAAAAAGAGAAATGTTTGCTTGGAAACTATGCCTGGAAATAAGCTGACATCTTTAAAAAATTTTATTGTGTTGTGTTTATTGAATATTATTTATTTTGTATTTTATTAAAATTTTTTTAGTTTGTGTAAATCCATTTGGGATCTCAGATTTTATTCTTTTTCACAAAATTAATTCACACATGTCTGGTACAAATTTGTGGTCTTGTTTCATAAATATTTTGAATATTCTGAATTTTGGCACACTTTTTTCTCTTTATATTGTTGATATGGTCACTAGTAAATAAAATACAGAGTTCTGGCATGAAACTCTAGATGGCGCAGTCCGATAGGTCTAACTCAATCGGACCTAATGACATCATTATCACATGGCACAGCTGATTGGTTCTCTCCTGTATCGGTAGCCAATGAGCTCGCTGCTAAGCATTCAAAGAAATGACTAGTGCTTGCCGTAGCAGTTTCTTCAGCTTGCTTCAGAAACCCTCCACCTTCCCCAGCTCCACCTGTATAGATCTGCTACGAGGTGATTCATGTATGCCATAAGGGGGTTATTCATGTATGTTATATTTGCAGCAGCAGTGTTTCTTACATGCTCACAGCAGCATGTTGTGGATGTATTGGCAGTAGCAAGTCTCGGTACTTGCATAGCAGATCTATTCCGCCAAGACCAAATACATTAACATTGTCATGCACATTACCATGCCAATCCCTCCGAGGGTTGTTATCATGACAGAACTAAGTTTTGTCATGCTAATGCCATATGATGCAGAATAATGCAGTTTTTGATCTGTTCTCGTCTCTGTGCTCTAGGTGGCGCATCCCATGCACTGCCCAACCGTTCTGGAGTTGAACGGGAAAAAGACAGAGTTCCCTCTTCCTGAACCCGGCCTGCCTCTGAACTTTCCTAACAGCACCGGACTGAGATACGAGGCGGAGGAAGTGAGGCGCTGTCTGCTGAAAGGTGACGCTCCGTTAAACCTGCTGTTATGATGAGATGAGCATGAGCTCTGCGTCTGGATGATGTTTATGTGATCTGTCTCGCAGGACTGAAGGAGAGTATCAAGATGTCACTCACAGACTCCGAGCTGCTCATCGAGATCATGGATGAGGCCCGGAGACAGGTGGGCGTGGTTTATGAGCAGGACAGCCAATGACTGGCCTCCATTCCTTGATTGACCTGACTGGATGGTGCAAAGAAACAATCATGCTTGAACATGTGTGTAATG
Organism: Sinocyclocheilus anophthalmus; assembly: GCA_018155175.1. Taxonomy (NCBI): domain Eukaryota; kingdom Metazoa; phylum Chordata; class Actinopteri; order Cypriniformes; family Cyprinidae; genus Sinocyclocheilus; species Sinocyclocheilus anophthalmus. The sequence continues at coordinate 120,016 of JADLZN010002959.1, forward strand.
AAAAGTCTTGTGTGTGTAGTCGTGGAGACAAACTGTGTGCAATAAAAGTGACACAAACACAGCGGAATTTGTGGAATCTCTTTATTTAATTCACTATGATAGTCAAACGAGTGACGCTGACTTATAGATTATAGAGAGTTCATACAATGCACTTGTTTACATTTATGCATTTTGCAGATGCATTCAAGGTGCAAATGATTTTTCATTTAATAGCCTATAGCCTTCAGTTTTACATCAGCCATTAAGCATGATTTTCTTCTTTTAAATGCCTGTCAGAGGGTGATATCTGACCTGAGCTGAGCACTGAAAGGCTGCAGGTTTGAAGTTATTGAGACACATACAATGTAAATCTACAATGCAAATTTTGCATTAATTTATAATGATTTAAAATGTTCTTGAAACATTTCCACAAATCCATATTTAATATTTTAAATAACTTGATTTGTTTTAAATATACCTCATTTAGAGTACAAGCTTTCTTGGAGGAAAAAAAATCATATGTATAATTAGATTTGTTACTCATCAGAACCAATTTTACAAATTTTTTAATTTACTTTTTAAGCCCATTTCCGCCACTGAATAAAAAAAAGGCAGTTGTGTGTTATAAAGTCAGAATTGCGAGATAAAATCTTGCAATTTTGAGCGGAAAAAGAAGAGAAATATGAGACTTGTAATCACAATTGAGAGAGAAAAAAATCTGAATTGTGAGAAAAAAAGTTGCAATTACTTTTTAATCAGTTTTTATTCAGTGGCAGAAACAGGCTTCCATACTTTAGAGCCAATGGACACTATAAATAACTTTTTTTTTTTAGAACAAAAAAAAAAAATTTATTCATTACCTTAATTGTGTATTTATTTATGATCATTTATGGCTACATTTCTAGTACAGGATTAAAGTTTTCTTTAAAAACAAATTCATGTTTAATTATCTGGGTTTTGCTACTCTTCAGAACCAAATGGACATTTTTAAATAACTAAAAAAAAAGTTTTCTGGCAGCAGTAAGAGTACTATAAATAAAACAGGGTCATATTGTTTGTGTTGCTGGAATATACTTTGGGTCTGAATGGGTTCAGATGGATTTTCCAGCACAAGCTTAATACTGTTTGAAACATCGATTGTTGTATATTATGTGTTTCACTTTCACTTACAAACAAAAATAGTAGGAGGCAGTATGGAGCTTTATTCTGAAACATAGTGTTGTTGCACATATGCTCGGTTTTACCCCAAGTAACACACAAAACACACACACCACACACAGGCCATCATGGCGATATAGGGGTGGGGAATCTGCAGCGATGGAAAATCAGTCAGCTCTGTTACAGTGGCTCTGAGACTCTCCCAGCAGAAATCATCAGGTAAGCGACAGAAAACACACCTGCTTACATGAGAAGAAACGTCAGGAGACAGAAAATCACGATGCGCAATGAATGAACGCGAGTAGTTAATCCTGATGATACAGAGTCAGGACCACACACCCACACACACACACCGACATGGCACGAGCCTTCTCACGCATAAGACGCACTCTACATGCGTTCACAAACAGTTGCATGATCTGCTGAATGTAAACAAAGCGCACAGCTGAAGCAGGAAGTTTTACTGGGCAGCGGGGAGGGGAAACAGGAGCCCACTGTGTTGGCCAACATCGTATGCACGTTATTATGTAAAGGTGAAAAAAAACTTAGTGGTACACCTAGCATTTAATTATAGCAAAAGATCCGACCTGAGACACCAGAAACTAAAGAATTTGTGAATGTAGTATTTTCAGTCACTCCCAGTGTTAGAACACATACGAAAAAAATGGAAAAATAACATTTTTGAAAAATGATATTTGATTCATATGTTATGCTTTGTCCTCTGTAGAGGACACCAGGACTCAGGAGTTTTTCTAAAAAAAAAAAAAAAATTACATGCATAGACACGAAAAGGCAAAAGCAATGGGATTAAAAAAATCAATGAATTTTTAGGTTTCAGGATTTTTTGATTCTCAACTATGTTGTAAAAGATATAACAAAATGATTTGATATACCATTTTTCTTTATGCAGTATGTGTGTAAAAATTACAATAACGGTTTTCACATAAACACTATTGTTATTAACACTGTATTAGACTTACGCTATAACGTGCTGTTAGGACAGCATGTTGAAAAAAGAAGTGTAATAATGAGAGTAATAATTGGCAAGATTTTCAAAATAATCTTATATTTCATAAGAATGCTGATATATAATTTATTTTCCTATTCAATTGTTTTGTCTCCCAAAATGCGTAATAAACATGGTTTTAGTCCTGGTGTCCTCTACAGTGGACATGCATGAAATGATGACCATTTCTGGTCAACAGAAAGTCAATATCTTTAAATATTTTTTATTTATTATCAGGGGCCAGTTGTCCAAAAAGTTGAATCTGGATCAGAATGGAAATGTTTTCATGTTTCGCGATCCAGGATCAGGAATCCCATCTTACTTCTGTGCCGGTTTTTCAAAGCAAAACTGGATTGGATCACCCTGATCCAGATACACACTTTTCCAGATTTCCAAATCTGGATTACTAGTGCTCTACGGAGCCCCTAAAGGGACATGCTGATGGAGAAACAAAAGCCAATGTTTTGCATTCTAGTTCAGCATTGCATTTACACAAATAACTACCATCTCTGATGATTGTGCAAATGTCGTTTACAATCAGTGATAAAAAAACACTTTAAATTAAATATATTTGTTTGATATTGACAGCTGTTTGGGGATTTGGGGATATATTACATGTTACAAATCTTGCACTTTTTGGACCAGTTTTAAAGTTACATTTTTGTTGCTGAAATCCACTCGTCTGCTGGGATCAGAATAATCCAGGTTTTCTGGATCAGAAGTATCCCAATCTTACTGAAACGTTTTGAACGACACAAACTGAGGAAGATTGGATTTTGTGATCTGATCTGAATTCAGAATCCAATTTTTTCTTTGAACAACCCATTTTCAAGATTTGATCCGATCCGATTACTTTTGAACAGCTGGCCCCTGTGTCTTGTCATTCTGCTTGTGCTGTGGAAGCTTCTCCTCGAGTGTGAACACAGCTGGCAGTAAAGCTCTTCTGATTGTGAGTGGCAGGTGTTGGCGGTGGCGGCTCGTGATCTGAAGCACGCTCAGGAGTTTGCGCAGAAGCACAGCGTCCCGCGCTCGTATGGCAGCTATGAAGAGCTGGCCAAAGACCCGGAGATCGGTGAGACTGCGTACTGATCTCAGAACAGCGTCTGAGTGTCCATCAAACTCCCTCCATCTCTTCTCCTGTCAACCAGTCAAAAGAATCTCAGGGAATGTGACAAGATTCCTGATGGAATTTCCAGCATAGAAATTCCATCATCATTTCTTAGAGAGTCGCTAATGAGATCAACTAAGAACCTGCTTGATTTACTCAAATTTATGTAAGAATTGAATAAAAAAAGGCAATTGTGACTCTTTATCTCACAATTCTCTTTCTTGCAGTTGTGAGAGAAAAATGTCGGAATTTTAAAATGTAACAAAAAAAATCACAATTACCTTTTTTACTTGTATTTGTTTATTCCATGGCGGTGGGAAACAACAACCCATAGCTGAGATATAAACATAGAATTCTGAGAAAAAAAAATAGAATTGTGAGATATAAACAAAAAGTTGCCAGATGTGAATTTGGAACTGTGAGAAAAAAAGTCAGAATTCTGAGTTTATATTTCATGACTGACTTTTTTTCTCGCAGTTCTGAGGAAGAAATGTTTTTATATAAATATTTTATATTTTGTTTTATTTAAAATAACTTTCAAATCCTACAGAAACATTTTATCCTCTTGATAATAAATAAGAGTCCTATTGGAGATTATGGCTTGTACCAGATCTTTTTTGTTTTATTATGGACTCCTGTACGAAAAATGAAGTTAAGCCTCTTTGTTTACTTACCAGACGACCCCTCTTTCGTCCCCCCCCCCCCCCCCATGCACCACAAAATTCCAACAGGTAATTTGCAACTTCGTATCACAGTATTTTCTTCTTTTCTTGGAGTTCTCTTCTCGCAGTTAATTCTGAGATAAAAAGTTGCAATTTACCTTTTTTTCCCGGGTGAGCGTACTACAAAAACATTGCCTGCAGAAAATGAGGATAATCATTAAAGGGACATATCCAGGTTTGAAGTGCTATAATCAGTGTAAACATTTCCCAGCTGTTTACCTTCACAGACATAACCCACTGTTTTTGTAACTCGTGTGATTTTAACGTAATCTTGTGTTTGAATGAGAACTTAGTTTAGTACTCATATGCTGTGTGACAGCTGCTTTCTGTGCGTGTGCTTCAGATGTGTGCGCTCAGAAAAACCTATATCAGAAGCTTAAACTCATAAAGTATGATTTCAGCACGATAAACATGATAATCAGAACCAAAACAGATGTTTTTAGCAGGTCCGAGCTGTAAAGGCGCAGCTCTATTCTGGAAAAGGGGGCGGGGAGCAGCAGCTCATTTGCATTTAAAGAGACAGACACGAAAAACAGCGTGTTTCTGCTTCCACTCAAAATAGGCATTTTCAAAATGATATAATAAATGATCTGTGGAGTATTTTGAGCTGAAACTTCACAGACACAATCTGGGGACACCAGAGACTTATTACATATTGTAGAAAGGGGCATAATATGTCACCTTTAAATAAAGATTCAAATAAAGCCGAGCGTGAAGCTGCTGACTGATATGCAGGGGACTGTAGTCGATGTGTTGCTCTGGTTGTGTGTTTCAGACGTGGTGTATGTGGGCACCATCCACCCTCATCATCTGGCGGTGTGTGTTCTCTTCATGAACGCTCAGAAGAACGTTCTGTGTGAGAAACCGCTGGCCATGAACCTGAAGGAGGTCCAGGAGCTGATCGCCTCGGCCAAGAAGAACAACGTCTTCCTCATGGAGGTCAGCGGACGCTTTCGTCAGATTACAAACAGTCATGCATGACTTTATTCAAAATAGAAATCTTTTGTAAAAAAGTTAAATATATTTACTGTCACTTTTGATCAATGTGACATAACCTTGCTGAATGGAAGAATTAATTTCTTTCAAAAAATTAAAAAAGAGAAAAAGATGCACTGACCCCAAACCTTTGAAAAGGAGTGTATAAAGTTACAAAAGATTTCTGTTTCAAATAAATGCTGTTCTTTTGAACTTTCTATTCATTGAAGAATCCTGAAAAATAAAATGCATCACAGTTTCCACAAAAATATTGTGCAGCAACTGTGTTCAACACTGATAATAATTAGAAATGTTTTGAGCAGCAAATCAGCATATTACAATTATTTCATGTGGATCATGTGACACTGAAGAATGGAGGAATGATGCTGAAAATACAGCCGCGCATCACAGAAATACATTACAGTTTAACACATATTCACATAGAAAACAGTTGATTTAAATAGTAATAATATTTCACAATCTGTACTGTATTTTTTTTTTTTTAATCAAAATGCAGCCTTGGTGAGCAGAAACGTTTGAACTATACCTCTGAATTAGTTTTATTTTTGTATTTTTTGTTATCATTTTAATTTTAGTTAACATTTGAATAATTTTGTGTTTTGGCATTTTTAGTAGTTTTTTTCTTTAAAAATATGCATATATAGTTTTTATTAATTTTATTTCAGTAATTTTAGTAAATAAGTTTAAACAAAAATGAGAAATGTGGCCTTGGCAACTAGCTGAAATAAAATAAAACGTTTTTATATTTTATTTTATTTCTGTCCCGAATCAGTCAAACCGTCCTAAAATCAAAAAGCAGTATACAATTACAATCAAAATATAATCTGTGTCCCTGCAGCACAAAAGCAGTGTTAAGTCGCTGGTGGATATTTGTAGCAATAGCCAACAATAATTATATGGGTCAAAATTATAGATTTTCCTTTTATGCCAAAAATCATTAGGATATTAAGTAAATATCATGTTCCATGAAGATATTTTGTAAATGTCCTACCGTAAATATATCAAAATGTATTTTTGATTAGTAATATGCATTGCTAAAAACTTCATTTGAACAACTTTAAAGATGATTTTCTCAATATTTAGATTTTTTTGCACCCTCAGATTCCAGATTTTCAAATATTGTCCTATCCTAACAAACCATACATCAATGGAAAGCTTATTTATTCAGCTTTCAGAAAAAAAAATTACCCTTATGACTGGTTTTGTGCTCCAGGGTCACAAATGTAAATTACTGTACATCTTTTGTATTGTACATCAGTCTGCATACTGCATGTTTTTGTTCTGCAGGCCGTCTGGACGCGTTTCTTCCCGGTGTCGCTGGAGATCGGTCGCCTGCTGTCGCGGGGCGATGTGGGCGAGGTGAAGGTGGTGCGAGCGGATTTCGGCGTTCCTCTCACACATGTGCAGCGTGCCGTTCAGAAGGAGCTGGGAGGAGGAGCGCTGCTCGACATCGGCATCTACTGCATACAGTTTGTGCTCATGGTGTTCAACGGAGAGAAACCGGAGACCATTCAAGCGACCGGAGTCTGTCTGGACACTGGTACTGAACCCCCTCGCATGCAGACAGCAGAATATCACAGATATTAGTCAGTTAGACATTCAGAGGGATCTACTGTGTTTGTGTGAGAGGCAGGCCTGCTGGGAACATAATATAATTACAAACCAGCATTTATTCAGACGCCACAGTTTATTCACTATAGTTTAGAAAATGGTAGTAAAATATGACAAGAACTCAAGAGTTAAACCGTGTCAGAACAATTCATCTTGATAAGTCGAAAATAAAAAATATAAAATATTGGTGATATTGAGGAATAATTTTTGGTTTGACGGTATCTCTTATATAATAATAGTAATAATAATAATATTTTTTTTTTTTTCAATCTGTATAAGTGACACATTCAATAATAATGCATAATAATAATACTTGGTTGAATAAAATACTTTCATATCATAAAAGCACGCATCAGGGATTCACCATAGCGTTCGAATAACAACATGTAAGGTCATTAAAAATAATTAACCAATAAATAACATTAAAAAAGAATACACTGATAATAATAATAATAATTTTATTAGTATATAACTCACTTAAACAGTAATTTAGGTTAATTTTGCCAGAAAAAGTTTTAGAATTTTTATCATATGTTAATGTAAAAAAATCTTGTTTGTTTGTTTGCTGGTTTTTATTGTATTTGTTATAGTTGTATTTTTTTTTATTGTTTTTGCCATGAAAATAGCCTAAGCTGCTGACATGGCATTAAATAAAAATTACAAACTGCTATCTTACTGAGTAGAAACCTTTCATGCATGAAAATGCAGCCTCATGGCTTCACAGGTCCGAATAACACATTTAAGGCATTAACAAAAAATAAATAAAAAATAAAAACCCTGAATGCACTGACTAAAGAGACTTAAAATTCATTAATTTGAATAATCTAATGTATTTAATTTTGATGTTTTTATTTCAACTTAAAGGTCTCCAAAAGCTTGGAGCTCGTCTTATTCATCACCAATGTGAATCCGCTTCTCTGTACATTTGGTCTCATATTTCTCTCAAACCAGAAACTAAATCATCTTTATCCCCCAGTCTGAGAGGTTTGCTATATTGTGATATTGGCAGGTGTAGATGAAGCGATGGTCGTCACGCTGAAGTTCTCAGGACAGCGTTTGGCCGTCTGCACCTGCACAATCACCGCCAAGCTTCCAAACGAAGCCGTGATCGTCGGGACCAAAGGCACCATCAAGGTTTGAAGAAACAAACTCATGTCAGCAGTGTTGCGTCTGCATCTGTGTGTTTATTAAACGAGGTTAAAGCACTCTTTCCATTCCTGCTCTGCTCGGCTCGGCTTGAATTCTCAACTCATGCAATGTAAATATTTGATCATATTTTACAGTAACTGCTGACTAGTACAACTTTTAAAGTTAAATGATTGCTGCACTGCTGAAACTAAATCACATGTACCCAAACAACTCAGATTATTTACATTTGTCAGATGCTTTTATTCAAAGTGACTTTGTATCCGATGCAGGCCTGCAGAACATCACGTTTTAATACTTAATAAATAATATAGATATCCTTTATTTCCTATAGTACTTTTCATACTTAAATGTGTACAATGGGCTAACAAACATCAAAAATTTTTTCAAATTATAATGTGGGAAATTGATAGAAGAATGATTAAAATTATTTCCTACAAGAGACTAAAATACAATAACCTGAATAAGCAAATGCATTTAATGTTAGTATATTTTCTATATATAACATTTTAATATTAATTTTAATCATGCTTAAAAAAAGATTTGGAGTTAAATGCATCAGTAAATTAGCCATATAGATTGATTGACTTTGTGTCTGAGCATCAGATTTGGTTCATTAGGATCATATAAACATTGTATCTCGTCTCACAGGTCAGAGGTATACATTTGAAAGGATTAAAAAATCTAAAGGCAGATTGTGTCCTTGAGCCAAAAGCCAGCCACAGTGTTGAGTCTCTGGTGTATATTTGTAGCAATAGCCAAACAATACATTGTATGAGTCAAAATTATAAATTTTTCTTTAATACCAAAAATCATTAGGATATTAAGATCATGTTCCATGAATATATTTTGTACATTTCCTACCGTAAATATATCAAAACTTAATTTTTGATTAGTAATATGCATTGCTAAGGACTTTTTTGGACAACTTTAAAGATGATTTTCGCAATATTTAGATTTTTTGGCACCCTCAGATTCCAGATATTCAAACAATTGTATCTATCCTAACAAACTATACATCAATGGAAAGATTATTTATTCAGCTTCCAGATGATGCATAAATCTCAATATCAAAAAATGGACCCTTATGACCGGTTTTGTGCTCCCGGCTGGTCCAACATTTCTCAGTCAGACTACATGAGTTTTAAGCTTGCTTTAGAGGCACAGATTGCACTTTCAGAGAAAGCCGCTGGTGAATGTTGGGGGTTGTTCTGTTGATCAGGTTCCGGCTCACATGTGGTGCCCGACGTCTCTGATGGTGAACGGTGTGGAGACTCAGTATCCGGTGCCGGAGCCGTCTCTGCCGCTGAACTTCATCAACAGCACCGGCATGTGCTACGAGGCCGAGGAGGTCCGCCGCTGCTTACTCCACGGTACACAACTACACTATATTTAGTTTATATCTGTTCAGAGTTCACAATTCTGACTTTTCTTCCCCCTCTGAATTCTGAGCTTACATTTCTCAGTTCTGTTTTTTCCCCCCGCCATGGAATAAAAAAATAAAATGTTGGGACGTCCCAGCGGGCGAGCTTCATATTCAATTTGATGGCAAAATACTTCGTTTCAAGCCTTGATCAAGATTCTGTAAACATGATTTAAATCTGTTGGACAGCAGTTTCTTCCAGGGGTAATTGTGTGAAACTAGGAAGTCAATCCCACACTGAAATGGTTTAATGTATATGTGCTGTATACCAATATGTGTGACGTTCAGTTTACATCAAATCAACGTCATGTCAAGTTTTTGATGTCACTTTGATTTGCATATTCACATGTCAGTTTGAGTCTTTTCAACATCAAATGCCCATGGGTTATTTATCTCTCAATTGCAATTTTATATGCCACTATTTTGATTTTTTCCCCAGAATTGTAGTTTATATCTTGGCAATTTGCTATATAGGTCTGTAATTCTGTTCGGTTAGAATTCGCGGATAAAAAAACTCCCATATATATTAGGCCTTTTTTGCAAATCAGCAGGGGACAGATGTTCAAAAGTAATCGGATCGGATCAAATCTTGAAAATGGGTTGTTCAAAAAAAAAAAAAAAAAATAGGTTCTGAACTTCGGATCAGATCACAAATACCAATAACTCGCAGTTTGTGCTCGTCAAACTGTTTCAGTTAAGATGGGTACTTCTGATCCAGAAAACCCTGTTTGGATTATTCTGATCCCAGCCGACGATCGGATTTCAGCAACAAAAATGTAACTTTAAAACTGGTCCAAAAAGTGCAAGATTTGTAACATGTAATATATCCCCAAATCCCCAAACAGCTGTCAATATCAAACAAATATATTTAATTTAAAGTGTTTTTTTAGCACTGATTGTAAACGACATTGGCACAATCATCAGAGATGGTAGTTATTTGTGTAAATGCAATGCTGAACTAGAATGCAAAGCTTTTGTTTCTCCATCAGCATGTCCCTTTAGGGGCTCCGTAGAGCACTAGTAATCCAGATTTGGAAATCTGGAAAAGTGTGTATCTGGATCGGGGTGATCCAATCCAATTTTGCTTTGAAAAACCGGCACAGAAGTAACATGGGATTTCCATTCTGATCCAGATTAACTCTTTTGGACAACTGGCCCCTGGATTTTTTGGTGCAGGGCCGTGTTATTTAAGCATAAACCATAGATGGCACGTTTGTGAAATGATCAGCTTGACCTTCACGTGATCTGGTGGTTTCTGGTGCAGGTTTGAAGGAGAGCTCGCACATGTCTCATGCAGACTCTGCTCTGCTGGCTGAGATCATGGATGAAGCCCGGCGGCAGGTGGGCATGGTCTACAGCCAGGACAGCCAATGAGCTTTCAGCTGACACCGCCGCTCATATCATCTCCTTTACAATAGGTCAATAAAGGTTTCTGGTGCTCTTACAGCTGCTCTTTTGTATTGATTCAACCACAATAGAACCAATTTTTATTCTGTTGACATCACGTGTGTTTCTGTTTTCACTCATCTCACCTGCATTCAGTCAGATTTCTCTACAATAAACCACCTCTTGGTTAAAGACTACATGCTTCATTTTCTAATTCAGCCTGACATTAACTTTACATCGAGTTGTTGAACTTAATATACATTTTAGAATAGTTCATGGTAACAATATAACACAAAGAATATTTTTGTTACTCCTGCATGATAATCTTTGAACTGCATCGAGTCAGGTTGTCACCTGATGTTGTGCTGACGCCTGTATTAATACACTTAACTGCTCTGGCTCCATTTCTCATCTGATAACAGCATCTGTACAACTGAGCCTTATGCAAGTGACCTGGAGCAGAACACAAAGAGTATTCATCAGAAAAGCAGTGCCAGTAATTGAGCAGCTACTTCATCCAGACCTCATCCGCTATATAAAAAAACACATGAAAAATGAATAGGAGAAACCGCACTTTCACTGTCAGTGATTAAACGGCATGAAACACTCACGAACCAGCGCACAAATGCAAATAATGTCAAGTTGGATTTCATGCACCATGATGTTACGGATGTGGCACTATAGCAAGTATCTGAACAACAGTACAGCTGAACATCAGTTCACAAAATGCTTTAAAAAAAAAAAAAAAGCATTATAATAGAGGTTTTATAACAAATAGTAATTTAATAAATATAATTATATCAGCTAATTGCGTTTCCATTTCACGTTCGATAAGAAAACATTTATTTTGAAGCTTTTGAATACATTTTAAATACAGATTTGATACGTTTGGTAGTAACAGAAGGGTATATTGTTGTGATTGAATGTGTATTATAAAGCAACTCTTGTGCTATGAATAAAGGTCGAGGTTAATCTTTTCTATTAAGTTAAAAGAGAAACTGTATAGTGAGCAAGTGAAATGGATTATCAAAAACAAATATAAATAATGTATTATAATCAATTCAATAAAACCACAGTAGTCCGGCCAGGTGCTCGTCTCCTTTATTAATTCAGTCTTGAATACAACATTAGAATGATACCATAGTTTACTCTTACACTTAAGTACATCTTGCACCCTAGCGACACAAAGCAGGTAGATCTGAACACACAAGACACGCTCGCTCACTCACACACACACACACACACACACATTCAGGAGCAGCAGACAGAGACGAGTGCGTTTTGTGAGGGGATAAACCGGAGAGGTGGATGCTGGGAATGTGACCGACACTGCTCAATCGATATTCATCTCTCAGAAACTCTGCCGTTCTCTTACTCCACTAAAACAATGAAATGAGCCGGACGTGGACATCCCAACGTTAACATTTCAAAAAATATATAGCACATTGGTCGCCTCGTCCCCAAATCTAATGGTCTTATAGACAAGTGCAACACAGAATGTAACATCATTAGGAGTGTGAACACAAATAAAAGCACACGGCAGACTAACACTACAAATAAACTAACGAGAGTTACAGTACGCCTTAGCCCTTTTCCGCACGCTCGTTTCAGGACACTGCTGTGTTCAAGGGCAAAGGTGCTTCACGGGCATGCAGACGCACAGCTCTGGATAAATGTGTGAGATTATGCTCGAGACTGAAAAGGAAATGAAAGCAGTGAGAAGAAACGTCTAAGTGATGGTGGTCCTCTGGCCTGTGGGAGGAGCCAAGCTCATGTGATGAAGATGATGATGATGACGACGACATCAGGTCACCGTTCTGAAAGCCTGCGGGAGTCGGGAGGGAAGGGAGTGATGTATGAACGGCTACAGTCCAGTCCAGCTTACTGCACTGGGACGACGCGCATGGTGTTGGTGTAACCGGATCCTGGACGCCAGCCGGTCAGGACGATCACCACATCACCGGGCTTGAAGAACCCACGAGCCTTACCTGAGAGAGAGCAGAGGGCTGGATGTGAACGACTGTGATCACAGCTGTGTACAGGCATCATATCACAGGGCTCGACTCCTTCTACTCACTGGTGGCTCATTTGCGACTAACTTTCTCAGTTGAGCACATGATTTGGTCGCAATTTTATAATTTTTTTTGCTACAACATGGGATTAATCAATGCATGCTGATGAACCCAGGGATTAAAGTGTTCCATCGCTACGACAGATTTCCGTCAGTTCATAAAGACAGTCACTTGCTTCATTCCTGAATGATTCAGCCGTTTGAACGAATCAATTGAATGAATGATTCAGTGATGAAATCAGTGACTTGCCGCCACCTGCTGGTGGATTTTTAGTTTTCATTTTTTAGCGTTATCTTCAAGTCAGGAGCGCTTGTCCTCCTAATTTAAAAAAATGTAGGAGCACATTTCCAGATGTTTAATGAGGCTCAGAGGTGGCATGAGTGCAATTAAATAAATAAATTCATGTGGAGATGAATGTTCTACATATAAAATTGAATCCATAAATATTAAAACGATTTAAATAACTGAAATTAGATAGCTAAAACATGAAAACTAGTCCCACCAGCAGTGGCGCAGTCACGAGTTTTCTATTTCGTTCGAACGGCTGAGTCATTCAGGAATGAAGCAAGTGACTGTCTTTATGACGGAAAACCGTCGTAGCGATGGAACACTTTAATCTCTGTGAACTTTTATCAGTTTATAGTTAAATGGAAACGAAAGTGGTTAACATTAAACTCTTTCATCAGTAGTATTAGTCGTGATCTGAATTTTGCCTCTTTTGCTACGTTATAAGCTGCGGGCTTCTGATGCTTTCTCATCGAATTTGCGATCTTGTCATCACATCAAATGGAAAGCTTATTTATTGAGCTTTCAGATTATGTATAAATATCAATTTCAAAAATTTGACCCTTATGACTGGTTTTATGCTCCAGGGTCACATTTAGTCAGATGAGCCGGTTTTCAAACATGAGGCTCTGTGTGATGTCCAGTTTTTCCTCTCTAACCCTTTGGCAGTGTATGATGCATAGGTGTTTTAAAATGTGTATTGCAGTCTTTAGCTTCTTGTGTAATCATCACAACCACCTCTGTGTCTTACCAACGTCCATGGCAAAATTGACCCTCAGGTCCACATCCTCGGCCCACACGTCGTTGGAAGGTTTGTTGTAGAGCACGGGGAAGATGCCGCGGTACAGATGAGCCTGTCGGGCCGTCTGCTCGTCACGGGTCACGGAAATGATTGGGGCACGCGGGCGGTACCGGGAGATCAGATGAGCGGACCTGGACAATCAGACAACAGCGTGTGAATGAAAACGTTCCAGAGACAATCATGTGACTACATGAAATTACTGACAGAAGGCTAAAACTAACCCACTCCAGTCGTTCTGTTTGCACCAGGGGCGGGGGGGGGGGGGCTGTCCAACCTCACTCTAGCTAGTGCGGTCAAACCATTAATCGCATTCAAAATAAAAGTTTTTTGTTTACATATTTGTTTGTGTACTGTGTATATTTATTGTGTTATGTATATATATTATTATCTTTGTATTCGATCCATACTCTTTTTATTTATTATACAATTAAAAAAAAGCAAAAAAGGTCTCTAACACTAGCTTGCTCTATTCTTTTTCTGTTCTATTGTTTTCTTTTTATTTATTACACTGAACAAAATTATAAACACAAAACTGCTACATGTACTGTGTTAAGCGGACTGTGACTTGTTATAGCACTTTGCGTATCATCGCTCCTTTTGTTGATTTTGATTGCTTCTAACTGTCCTCCCTTTGGTAAGTCGCTTCGGATAAAAGCATCTTTATGACTAATGTTTATGCATTTCGATACACAACATTTTCGTAAATAATACCCAATGCCATCGTGTATGTTTACATATTAATATTTATATATAACCCCATTATATTAATATATACACATGTAAACACGCAGATATTTTCAAAACACTGTATGCGTGTGAATTTATATATACATAATAAATATACATAGTACACACACATATTATGTAAACAAAGTTTTATTTTGTATGTGATTAATCGTTTGACAGCACTACTCATAGCCATTCAGAGAAAAAAGGGTTAGGGAATGATGAGAAATTGAATTGAGAATATTAAGTTATTCTGCATCACCATGCTGCTCTTAGTAAACATAGTAAAGACTAAAACAGTGGACGACTACGCACGGTGTTAACCATTCTAAAAAAATAATAATAATGAAAAATACACATACATGACAGTGTATTTACTTGTTTATCAAGGCTGCATTAAATGATCAAAAGTGAAGACTTTTATAATGTTACAAAATATTTATATTTCATATAAATGCTGTTCTTTTGAGCTTTTTGTTCATCTGTGAATCCTGAAAAATAGAACAGATCATGGTTTCCACAAAAATATTGTGCAGCACAACTGCTTTCAACACTGATAATAATCAGAAATGTTTCTTGAGCAGCAAATACTAGAATGATTTCTGAAGATCATGTGAAACTGAAGACTGGAATAATGATGCTGAAAATACAGCTGCGCATCACAGAAATACATTACAGTTTAACAGAGATTCTCATAGAAAACAGCTATTTAAACTAATAATATTTTACTGTATTTTTGATCAAATAAATGCAGCCTTGGTGAGCAGAAGATACTCTTACCGCCAAACGTTTTCTGGCCTTTTTTCTTACCCGTCCCATGCTGAACTCTGACCTCAGGCCCCCCCCCCTCTTACCTGCCAGTCTTGGTGAGCACAATAAGGGCGCTGGCGCAGCATTTGAAGGAGGACTCGACGGCGCCCACAGCTACAGCATCTGAAGGGTCGCGGGTCAGAAGGGTGGAGCGCCGCAGCTCCTCAAACAGCTGCCTGTGGAACGTGGCTGCCTCTGCCTCGCGGGCGATCTGACAGCGCCACCCGGTGGAGGGAGGGGTTATACACAATCATACCGTCAATCACTCAGACAGAGAGAAACACGGAGAGAGACACACATGCACAGGAATGCTTACACTAGTCCTGTACTGCTCCAAACAGTCACTTATTTATGATTTAAATAAATAATAATAAATCAATTATTATATAGTCTGGGCAAGGCTTATCACATCAAAAAATAAGTTTTTTATATATGTGTGCACTCTGTATATATAGAGACACCATACATCCAGTATACATTTAGAAATACTTATATTGGTAGAATTTAGATTATACAGTCAAAACAAAATTTATTCAGACACCTTCAACAGTTCTCACATTATCACTGTAAGATTTAGAAATGGTTTTTAGCAATATGACAATACTCAGTCAAACTGTTCAGAACAAATTAATCTTGATATGTCAGATAACTTGATAGAAGCATGATAAATTGAACAGCTACAGCTAATCAAACCCGAATAAAGTACACAATTAGATAATACAAATTTAGGTCAACCAATTACCAAGCAATGCTTGATTTTGTTCAGTCTGTGATGTAAAAATGTCAAATTAGCAATTAAAGAAAAAAACACTTAAAACATGATCAGGTCAAAGTGTCTGAATAATATTTGGTCCCAAATTTGTATCAGTTTTACTGGCAGTCCACGTATAAGAATATTGTGGGTAAACTATGTCGTTTTTTTTTTTTTTGCTATCCTCACTTACATAAATGAACTATGGTTTCCTGCACCCACTAGTAAAAAAAAATATTAAAAATTATTTCTGGTGTCTGAATAATTTTTGGTTTTGACTGTATATAAATATATTAATAGGCCTTATAAACATAACTTTTTTCTTAAATATATACACATGCATGTACGTGTATTTATATATACATAATACGTATTACGTACACAAAAAAGTTTATTTTGGATGCAATTAATCGTTGCCCAGCACTATTATAATAATACATTAATATGATTTAAATCAAAACAATGTACAAAATAAAGCTGATGTACAGCTTTATTGATTTTTTTACTGCAAAATATAATCTTTTTTAATCTTGTGATTTTAAAATGCACTCTGATTTGAAAATATAAACGGAATTTTTTAGGATTACAGACGGACATCCATAAATATTCAGCATGTGCCATGTGTCTCTCTCATTTCTCTCTCTCTCTCTCTCTCCTGTCCTCTCCTGTCCCTGCCTTTCCTACTCCCTGACTGTGACAGATCTGGTTTTCACCATCACACCTGCCTACCTGCCGGACCCAGTGAGAACTACAAACGCAGAGGCCAGGATTTTAAAGGAGGCCTCCACAGCGCCAATGGCGATGGCCTCGGCGGGGTCGGTGGAGTGGGGCAAACAGCGACGCAGGTCCTCAAACACCAGCCGGTGGAACATAGCCGCCTCTGCCTCGCGAGCGATCTGATGCAGCCGGCACGCGATACGACAGGAGGAACACAGCAGGGAGAGACCGAGAGGAAAGATACGCACATACATGAGATGAGAAGAGATGGAGTGTGAATCCAGAGTGAGAAGAGTAAAAGAGAGGTGGACACAGAAAAAACAAACAAACAAAGAGGAAACAAAAGGAGGAAATTAGTGCAGGTGTTAGTTCAGAGGAAAAGGTTAGTAGAAAAAAAAAAACAATGAATATTAAAACACATCCAGACTCACATTAAATGCAAATTAATATTAGAGCTAACCCAGCAACCATTAAATCATGGATATTATTTTCAATATGGACATAAATCTGTGACCAGTAAAGTGTAAGTGATTTGTGATGATGTCAGGATTAAAGAAACTAGGGATGCACAATATTAGATTTTTGCCGACATTTTTCAAATAATTTTGCCCAAGAGCCGATATATGGTTATTGGTTGGTTATTTCTGAGCAAAAACCTGTTAGAACTAATAAACATTATTAAAGTTCTTTTTTTTTATGGGAGTACATTGTAAATAAGTTTTTACAATATAATACATTACATATAAATTAATACATTTGTATAAATCATTTAAATTTACAAGTGTTTGTGATTTTTTTTTCTTCCATGTAAACTAGCTTCTAGCCTTTAAATTAAAACAGACTCGTGATTTTATAACATGGATACTGCTTTATTTATTCAGAAACACAAGCATCTTAATGATATTTGTGCATTTTACTTTGAGCTATCCGTCTTATTGGCAACGCATATCGGCATAATTTTTTCAAACCGATAACCTTCCGATAATATTGTGCATCCCTAAAAGAAACTCATATCATGCAAAAGCAAGTTAAAAGTCGCCAAAAACAAGCCCAGAAGGAGTGAATGAAGAAGAAAGGTTGAGCTCATCAAGACGGGAAATAAGAGATCAAGCATGCTGGCTTTCAGAAAGCTTTGAGCTCACTCAGAATGAACAAACCAGCTTCAAGAAAATATGTTTGTTAAAGCCAAGGGATTTAATCTGCTGGTGAATATTTCCAAGTTCAGGAGTGTCTGGGCAAACATGTGACTGCTAACTCAAACATGCCAACCTTGAGCACAATGCAGAGCACATGGATAGATTTAACAAGCTCACCAAGAACAGGCAGACAGAAAAAAACATTGTCTTCAATTTAAGACGGCTAAAATGTTTAAATGAACCGTGAGCGTCAGCGAAGGCTGTTGTCTGTAACTGACCCTGACAACTCAGACAAACAAAACCAGTTAGTGAGAGCGAAACACATGCGTATGAGAGAATGAAAGTCACGAAGGATGCTGTGGCATTAAAGAATTATTACGGGTTAAACAAAACATACAAGGGGGTCCAGAAGTCTGAGTGTACACTGAAAATGTGGGACTCGAATATAATTTAAACCTTGGGGAAATAAGATTTTGTTTTGAAAATAAAATTCAACTAAATAAATGTTACGACATACAAATAATATTAAAGATTCTGGATTTTTTTCTAGGTGACTAATTCAAATGCAAGTAAATGAGTGACATGCTTTATACAGACAGACATTCAGTTATGTACAAAACACTTTCAAATTCATGTTAATTTAACATTTTTCTCAGTGATATAATTTGGAAAGAATTAGAAAAATGCAAAATGGTCTCTAGACTTTTTGGACCCCATTGTATAAACAAATAACTTATTTTACTGAAAGGTAAGTGGTTTAACAAAAAGACAAGCATCACATTTCTGCTTTTAAATGTCCAACAGACCTCCACTGTAAGTGCATTACTCTACATACAATTCGTTTTTTGTTTTTACAAAGATGCTGTCTATTCTTGAGAAGCTGTATTTAACCCGTAAAATTTCTTTGGAAATTCCTTTTAGTATTTTTTAAAGATTAGTAAGTTGAGTGAAAAAATGAGGAATGTGAGAGTCAGGTACTAAAAGGTTTAGCTGTGTAAGTGTTAAAGTACAGGTCAGTAGGGGGCGCTCTCACCATGTGCTGGGTGCGTACGGCCTCCAGAGGATAGTCTCCCTTTGCGGTCTCTCCACTCAGCATGATGCAGTCGGCTCCGTCCAGAACGGCGTTGGCCACATCGCTGCCCTCGGCACGCGTAGGGCGAGGCTTCTTGATCATGCTCTCCAACATCTAGAAACACACAAGACTTGAGTGGACTTGCGATACAGAGAGCCCATTTCATAGATGCACTAGTTCAGGAAGACCAACCATTACAAGAAAACGGCTCCTTTACTTTCATTAGAGCAATTAAACGGCAAGATAAATAATACAGAAGAGTATATTACGGACTTGCTTTCAGTTAAGATATATTTTCTGTAGAATGCATGCTAATATGTGTCCCTGCAGCACAAAAGCAGTGTTAAGTCGCTGGGGGATATTTGTAGCAATAGCCAACAATATATTGTATGGGTTTAATTATTGATTTTTCTTTTATGCCAAAAATCATTAGGATATTAAGTAAATATCATGTTCCATGAAGATATTTTGTAAATTTCCTACCATAAATCCATCAAACCTTAATTTGATTAGTAATATGCATTGCTAAGAACTTCATTTGGACAACTTTAAAGATGATTTTCTCAATATTTCACCCTCAGATTCCAGATTTTCAAATAGTTGTCCTATCCTAACAAACCATACATCAATGGAAAGCTTATTTATTCAGATTGATATTCCGGTGATGTATAAATCTCAATTTTAAAGAATTGAAACCTTATGACTGGTTTTGTGCTCCAAGGTCATATATGTGGGTGTAGGTAGCGACCTGTGTGAACAGATGATTGGCTTACTGCGTGTTGCAGCGACCAATCATCATCTTCTGGGCCAGAAACACCTTTTCTGTGGGGATTTCAATACCCAGGTCTCCTCGAGCGACCATGATGCCATCACTGGCCTCCATGATCTCATCAAACCTGGTGAATAAAACGAGATTCATTTTCACATATCTAATAGTGCATATTGACTTTGGGGGTCGGTACACCTGCAGAAATGGGTGTAATCCGCTCACCTGCGCACACCCTCGTGGTTCTCCAGCTTGCTGATGATCTTGATGTTCTTGCCCTTCTCTCCCAGCACTTTACGCACCTCGTGCACATCAGACGCCTTGCGGATGAAGGAGGCAAAGATCATGTCGACTCCCATCTCCACGCCGAACTGCAGGTCCTTGATGTCTTTCTCCGACACGGCGGGCAGGTCGACTGCGGCACCCGGCAGATTGACCCCCTTCTTACTACCCAGAGTTCCTCCATTCTCAATGTCACACACCAGATAGTTTGAGCCTGAGAAAGAGACCGATATTATTCATCAAGCAGAAAAAGATGATGATTCTACACATTACACAGTGTCCACACTAGAAGCAGACTGACTTATAACAAGGTTTCGTGAAAGTAAATTTAAGTCAGTTTAAGACCAAATGGAGAACATTTAAGGAATAATTGGAAGCAGACTTATCAAAACAAATTTTAAAATGAAGTTTATGATTAAAACAAAAACAAATTTTTGCCAGTATGTGACCCTGGACCACAAAACCAAAGTCATAAGGGTCAATTTTTTAAAATATATACATCATCTGAAAGCTGAATAAATGAGCTTTCCATTGATTTGTGGTTTGTTAGGATAGGACAATATTGAAAATCTGGAATCTGAGGGTGCAAAAAAATCTAAAATATTGAGAAAATAATCTTTAACGTTGTCCAATAATGGACGTTATTTAGCTAATGTCCATAGCTATCAAGTACAATAGTTTTGAATTGTTGACACACGGGTAGGAAATCTACTAAATATCTTCATGGAACATTATCTTTAATTAATATCCTAATGATTTTTTGCATAAAAGAAAAATCGATACTTTTGACCCATACAATGTATTGTTGGCTATTGCTACAAATATCCCCCAGCGGAGTCTTAGAGCAACCTCGCTTTTGTGTATGAAGCGTGGGACACATCTATGGGTCAGGAACAAGGGGGAAAAAAAAAAACAATGTAAATGAAATTAGAACAAAAAAAAAACAAAACATCTTTTAAAAGAGAAAACCAAAGTTTTTCATTTTTGGCCCTAACACAATAAACATCGTAATTCTTAGCTGTATACAGCAGTAATACACTTACAATTTGTTACATTTTACTGATTTAATTATTCTCAAGTCTAGATAGATAAATCATAGTTAGAAGGATGTTTAGATAGTTTTAAATCAAGTGGATAAAACAAAAAGCAAAAATAAACAAGGAAGATATTAATTTTATTGAAATGCATGCAACAATCAATGCCACAGATTTCCTTAACCTTCTTAATCTGTGAAAGGGCGAATTAAGACTTTGACATTTTTAACACCTGCAGAACCCTATCATCAATTATTTTCATTACCATGGCAAATCCATCACTCACCGATCTCCAGGACCTGGAGAGAAATGAGTCCATCATCAATATAGACCTTGCTGCCCACTTCAACCACCTTGGTGATGTTCTTGTAGTCCAGCCAGAGAGTTTCCTCATCGCAGTTCTCCATGAAAGAATCGTCCATGGTCACTTTGATCTTATTTCCCTTCTTCAGCTCGACCTCAGCCGTGCCGCTCTGGAGCAGACAGACAGATGCATACAAGCATCACTATTAATCCATGCATTACCAACAGATAATTCTGCAGTGTATAGTGATCTTGCACCAGCGGATCAGTCTTTGTAGCAGCTGAACTGAAATGAGTAAACTCACCCCTTTAATGAGTCCGGTTCGGATTTCTGGTCCCTTGGTGTCCAGAGCGATGCCCACTGGCCTGTACTGGATGCTGCCCGGCTCGAAGGTGGCACAAGCTTCACGCACATTTTTAATAGTTTCACCGTGATACTGACAGACAGAAGAAATAAGAGATTAATAAAGCAAAGAAAGATGTCACTGTAACACACTGTTTGTGTAACCGCTGATGTTGCACTTGAACGTCTCATGGCAGTACTATTTTTACCTGACAGCACAGGTTACGTCATTCTTATTCCCTCTTTGACCACGTTCACTCACACGCAGCTAAGCAACGGTCAAGGTGTGTGTCTAGACTAGCGAAACTGGGTTACTCTCTCCCACACACACGACACACACACTCATGCACAAATGAGTAGACACTTAAGTGCGTGCATTGTGTGATATGACAGGACACAAAGTTAATCTGTTAGAGTTTGATCTACTGACCATGCAGAAGTCTGCTGTAATAAATCATGTTAGACGAGTACCTTTGGTCCATGACGTTAGTGGTGTCACACAGTTGTAATACTAATCACTAGTTTCAGTAGCTCTACATTCAAGGTCACTCTTTTGGGCAAACCCACAGGCCTGTGTTTGTTTAAGAGTGTGAAATTGTGTTAACTGGCAGAATTTGTTTAACCCAAAGCCCTCGATAAGACAAGTCACATAAGGGTCAGCTTTCAGGTACGAATGAATGTATGAGGGACAAAATGTCTTATATTGACAACGGTGATTGTTAATTGTTGACTTCCTTTACTAGTAGTATTAACTAAACATGCTCAAACATTTTTCGTTTAACCTTTTATTTGCAGTTTTTGTAATGAATGGGATGATTTTGCCCTAAATTAACCTTTCTGCTCCTAACATGGTAGGCTGCAAACAGGCCAGAACTGGATCGGATTGCTTACGCTTGAGTAAATACAAAGAATGAATTCTATTCATGATACTTCTGTCTATCATTCAGAAATCTGAACCGGATTTTCTAATCGCAGCTCATGTCGTGAACCTGCAGAACTGCAAATGACGTTCACTGTGAACAGCAGCACCAGTTCTATTCACCAGCAACTCCTGTATGAACTATTACAGGGCTTGACGCTTACTTTTTTCAGAAGGAGCACATGTGCTCCTAAGTTGAAAAATTTAGGAGTACATTAAAGAAATTTAGGTTGAGCTATTTGCAATCTGTGGTGTGCGCTATTTGGATCAATACACAAGTTTTTGTGATGGGTGATTTGCAGTCGTTGGTGGGACTCTGGATGAGTCGTAGCGCAATTAAAAAGTTATTAAATAAGTATTTTTACACTAATAAAAGGAGACACGAGGAGGACTTAAAAGCAAAGTGATTCATTATTTGAAAACAATAAGGAACCAGTTATTGTGATTTTTCAACGGCTGTCTCTTAAACGTATGATAGGGTTTTTAATTGAAAGTGTATGATCTGACTGAACATCTGTAATAAAAGTAGTTCTTGGTTCTAAATTCTTAAAGTTTACTTGGTCTGCAATTTTTCCAATCATTTCTGCACACCTTTTATCGTTGTTATATGTTGGATTTATGTCCACTCCGTTTTTCTTATGTAGGGTAATAAGCGGACCAAACTTCACAAAGGCTGTCTCTTCTTTAGCAATATAATACGCAATATTAAATTTTATTTTCAGCTGTCGTCTTTTTTCTTCTTCAGAAAGCAGCACCTGCCTTCTTACAGCTGCCTGCATGGTTGCCGATCCTTAGTTTTCTCGTGCTATGTACGCATCTCTGCAGAGTGCATGCCTCCACGATTTACCGTGTTTTTGTACTGTATCTCGTTTAAAATGAGGGTTGCCGTTAACAAAGGCCGAGTTGCCTGCTTGTTTCGGTCCTCTGCATTAGGACCTGCACTCCCGCGGGTAGTAACGCTGACCCAACGCAACAGGTGCGGCGCGAGCGAAAACTCTTGTGGGCGGGTGCGGGTGCGGTGGGAAGAGACTGTGCGGGTGCGGGATGTGGGAGAATAAAATGATTCGCGGGACTTCTGCAAAATAGAAATTATCTAAATATAAAGTGTCTAAAACATATAAATTATTTATCTGTTGTACAAAAGCAAAAAGAACAACTAATATTAAAATGAAATGATTGATATGCGCAAGCTAGGCATAGTTTCTATTTATAACACGTGTCTAAAGGGTAGCGCAATGTAGCCAATCACAGACTCAGCTGTTTTTTTTTCTAGAACACAATGGCCAATCAGAGGTTATTAAGTTAGAATCTACTCACAGTGCTGAAATTGCGTGCTCACGAATACTCTCATTTACACTGAATGTGCAAGGGACATAGTGAAAGATTCAGTGCCAAGAATGTATTGTTATAACAGAGCTTAGACATAGAGATAAACAGAGATGTCAGCTTTTAGTGCATAATTAAAGGAGAGCGCTGCTCACATTGGCCATAGCTAACACTGCTTGCTTTTCTGTTAAAAATAACTGGTTTGTTAATGTTGATGCTTAGGCTAAATAACAAATATTTTATCGGGAGTGTTTATGCTGGGATGTTGTGGAGCTTAGGAGATGTTACAGAACCATTTCATGTACATTTCTTAGATGTACTGAAAAAAATCTATATAGATTAATTTTATGCGGGCGGGAGCAGGACAAAACATGAATGTCGCGGGCGGGAGTCTGTGGGCAGCAGGGCACTGAAACAATCCATCCCGCGTGCACGGTCTATAACACTCTGCAGTATTTGCAGTACATTAAGTTGTCCTCAAAAATGAGCCATAGGAATGTTTTCTGCCACTGTGGATTCAAATTGTATTTCCTACCATCAGTGGAGGATGAACCGTTATCGCCGCTTGGTCCCTCTTTTACGTTTTCGTCGCCCTCCTCTTCAATATCCTCCTCAGGATCGACTGTTTCTGTCATGCTCTGTCTTATGAGTTTTTTTTTCCGAGACCACGTTATTACCGTTTTATCTGCTTGTTTTTTTTTTGGTAAAAAATAAATAATTATTCGCACATGTGCAACTAAATACATTTTCCAGTTCGCACACATCTAATTTTAGTCGCAAATGCGAGTGAAATGCTCGCACTGTCGAGCCCTGTATTAGTGTGCAAAAAACATCCACCCTTTATGCTGTTGAGACAGGATAAGCTCTCCGCTGGGAAGGAACAGATAAACTATTTTTTGTCATATATAGTGCCGCAACCGTGTAGATTAGTTTACACTCACTCTCTCGGTGACCTTTGACCCTGAATGCTTTAGCTGTTCTTTCAGCCTGTGAGCCTCAGACGTTCACATGGACAGTTTTAGCATCATTTCTGGTAAAGAACAACAAGAATCCAGCAACTGCATAACTAATGCTGTATAGATATGATTAGAGAGAGAGAGAGACAAACAAAAGACAAGCACGAAAGAGTTTAGATGATAAAGTATGCACCTCGTGTGAGCCGTGAGAGAAGTTGAGGCGAGCGATGTTCATGCCAGACTTGATCATCTCCTTCAGCATTTCCACAGAGCGAGAGGCCGGTCCTGCAGTCACATGACACAATGCACCATCACTTACTGCTACTTCTGAATTAAGACTATTTAACTTACAATGCGTTTTCTCAACATCCTGCATCTGTTGCTACATGAAAACAATTCAATAAAGTTACAGAACAATGGCAGACGGAGAGTTTGGGAAACCCGTCTCGGCTAAAACAAAAAAAGCACTTATCAGACAGGACCTGGAGTAATTCAACACTTAAATGACATGTAATCCACCAGAGAATTTACTGAACTTTGATCACAGAAGCTAATGTGTTATATTTCTGCTGTATTATAAAGCTGTTTGAAAGTGTGGCAGTAATAGCTTGTAGGACATTCATTTTAAAACCAATCCAGCTGTGTGTGTACACATGACGGAGCATCCACTGACCGATGGTGCAGATGATTCCAGTGTTGCGAGCGATGGTTGGCTCAGAGTCGATGTCCAGCAGACACAAGTGCTCCAGGAAGGTGTCGGCCATGGCAGCGTTGAGCTGCTGCGTCTGGATGAAGGCAGAGCCCATATCCTGAGGTTTAGTGTGGGGCATCGTGGAAGAGACGGGTAATATCCTACAGAGAGATAGAAATGACATCCGCATGATCAGTTGACTAATCAGACGTCTAGCGTGTCTAGATGTTTGTGTTTCTTAAATGACGAGAGACAACTAATCGACTGAAAAACAGAGTACTGACTTTTATAGGGTTAGTTCACCAAAAAATGAAAATTGGCCTGTGCTTTACTCACCCTCAAAGCATCCTAGGTGTATGAGACTTTCTTCTTTCAGACAAATCCAATCGGAGTTATATTTAAAAATGTCCTGCCTCATCCAAGGGGGGCACTTTCAAGGGGGAAGCGGGTGTTTGTTGTCAACAGTATCAGAAGAGGTGAGAATAAAGTCTGCCGCACTATTGAAAGGTTTGGAGGGCCCAGGACAATTTTTGAATACAACTCCGATTGGAGTTCGTTTGAAAGAAGAAAGTCAATACACCTAGGATTGCTTGAGGGTGAGGGTGATGAGTAAAACACGGCTTAATTTTCATTTTTGGGTGAACTAACCTTTAAGGTAAACACAGCAGACTGTAGTGATTAACCCCGATTTAAACAACAGCATAAACAGTGACAGGGTCTCTGTAGCAAGCCTGAAGTCATAAAAGTCTAACGCATTTTGCTGAGAATTTAGAGTCACATAAATTAAGCTAACGAGCTATCCTCACGCCAGCTCCTCTGAACATGTCAGTGTGCGTGTGGAGTAAAGGTGTGGTGAAAAGGAATGTTTCCTTTCCATGGTATGCTATGCAACAGACTCCAGCACTCAGAAACACAGTATGAAAACATTAACAAGCGAATATAAAACCTTCTCTTAGGTCTTTCTCAATATCACCACAATCCCATGATCAAAGCAGACAGGAAGGGTAGAGTATGACCTTCACATTAGCAACGTACGGGTGTTGCAGTGGTTTTGGCTTACGGCTGGTAACCAGAGGGTTTCAGGTTTGTTAACGTGAAAGTTGTTTTCTGAACTCACACGTGCACCAGTGTACGGCATCAGAGTCTGAAATCAAATTACGTTTCATGCAGACTCTATGGTCCACTATTGGCTACAAAATCATCTAACCGAACTGAGTGTTCTTACCTAGTTAGTGGTAAATAGCTGTTGCTAATACTCATGGTAGTATTTGCAAAAAATACAATGTGAAGAGACAAAAATGGAGCCAATCAAGCACTCTTTGAACCTGACAATCTGAACTTTCATTACAGGAAAACATCTCTATAGCTGAAAGACATGCTAAGGCAATGCTGGAGTGAAGATTAGTGGTTGACTGATATCAGCCATTTTGTCGAAATATCGGTCAAGGACCGATAAGTTATTTCTGTTTGGACGATGTGTTCGAAGGCGGGACTTTTATTTGACGAGCACGGCTCGGCCAAGCGCCTGAGCCCCCGTGATCCACATTCTCCCTCTTGTATCTCTGTGGTCAATTCCGTTCTAATACGGATAGAAGTCAGTCTAATAATCAGATAGAACTGTTAAACAAAATAATTTAATTGTATACAAAAAAGTATTATAACGATTTCTTTAATATTATTAAAGGCAAACATTACTTTCTCGTTTGCCATCAGCATTCAACAAAAACAAATTTGTTATCATTTAAACAAATCTTTGAATGAACATTTAATTTCAAAAACCTTGCAAACTTAGCCAGATCCAGTTGTGAGATCTTGTGAAGGGATGCATGTGACCTGAATGATCGCGTGTCTGTGACGGTCATCATACGGTCCGTGTTGAATGAATAACGAACGAGGAGAGTCAGCTTCAAAGGAGACGTGCGATCGACAAACATTTTAAACTCGGACTAGGGTTGTGACGGTGAAGGGAAATTTCCCACGTTAAATAGACGTGTGACAACACGGTAAATTACCAGTATCACGTGGGGGCGATTAAACTCTTTCCTAGACTTACGTTCACTTTTTGAAATAGCTGAAAAGGCATTTTACTTTCATGTGAATTCGCGGCAGTTAGGTGGTCAATGCCTTGAATGCAGCACACGAAAATACACCGTCGAACACTCGCTTTAGCTTATATAGAAATATATATAAAAACATAAGAACTTTTAACTTAACAAAATACAAATACACCAGATCGGGTAAAACCATGATAACATAAAATAAACAAATAACCGTGCATAAAGCGGTCTCGGCGTCAGCTCGAACTTGCTATCCTACTGGAGAAATTAAATCTGTCTGTGATGCAGACGGTCGTCGGCACGCGGCATTGGCGTAAGTTTTAATTGTAGTATACTGTTATTTTACTGAAACGAAATGATTTTGATCTATAAAAAAAATCTAAAAGACGGTGGGGTTTGGTGCCGCGGTGGGCAAGTGACGTAACCGGTGTTTTGCGGCTTAACACCGGTATCACCATCAATCGCAGCAAGCCTACTCGTGACTGATTTCAAATTATGCTGCACTTTATGCATTTGCACACTGTCATATTCATGTCATTTTCATTGCATGCTGTATGTAAAATGAGTGTTACCTTGGCTTTACTTGAAAAAATATGATTCCCCATGCACACAAACTTCCCAGAATACTGACTGCCCTGTTGGTTACAGTTTACTTCCTTTTTAATTATATTTTTATGAAATATTTATTTGTGAAAAATACTTTATCTAAAGTATAAGTATGTTTATTTAACACATTTATTTTTTTAATCCATTTTCAAATGATTTAAAATTTCTTAAATAATAATTAAAATAAACAAAATTATATTGGGCACCCTGCTTTCCAAGATATGGCAGCAAAAAAACCCTATCGTCGACCACTAGTGAGATCCAAACACTAGAACAGTAAAATCAATAAATCTTAAACAAACAGACTTGCATCTTAGGAATTTGAACCTTACACCGACATGTCTTTATAGTCAAGAGAAGTCATACAGCACTAAAATCAAACAAACAAAACAAAACAACGAGCTGGGTCTGTGTGCTTGAACTGACCTGGATTTTGTGTCTTAAAGTGGATGATACTAAAGCTCAATATAAAACAGAGATAATCCACCTGACACAGCCTGAAGCACAGGAAAGTCAATGTGATATCCAGCCAATTACAACACTGTTGGCACATGCGAATCAAAATCAGGATCATGTCAGACTGAACTGTGAATTATAGCTTCAACATCAAATCAGATGCATTCAACAATTTGTGCAAACAGTCAGCTATCTGCATTGCATTTTCTTACAGGAAAGTGAAACCAGTCACATGACCACAGTATGGCAGCAGGATGGGTTTGGCAAGATTTCACTGCGGTCGCTAACCTAATAAAACCACATTGCACTGATGCCATGGTGGGCTGTCGTACGTGAGGAGATTCACATCACAGCGAACACTGACACACTCTTCCTCACGTAGTCAGAAAGGCAGGGTGGAAAATCCAGGCCCACGTGCAGTGAGCCACACACACTCAGTGAAAGGAGGGGCAATTCCACTTCCTGATACTACGGGAAATGATGCAAGCTGTGGTTTGAGTAACTAATGAGATGGTAATGCTACTTAGCTAACATCAAAGCAGCATATTGTTGTCAGTCCTGGTATTGATTGCTTTATGCTATGTGCCTCAGATCAGACAGCATCTGATGCTAACAAGGACACTGAAGGTCAATGTTAGCCAGGAATGTCACAAGGAGGTCTTGTTATGATAGGCCTGTTTTATAACCACATACCCTGCTTTATCTCCAAAAATCACAGTTATGAAAACAAAGCCTTGATCTCAGAGCCCAATGAACACGAAGAATTTCAAAACAAACTGTACAATTACAAAAGAATTATGAGGCTTAAAGAGGGATGCTACAATAAAATAAAATACAAGTC
Source organism: Sinocyclocheilus anophthalmus (assembly GCA_018155175.1). Lineage (NCBI taxonomy): Eukaryota > Metazoa > Chordata > Actinopteri > Cypriniformes > Cyprinidae > Sinocyclocheilus > Sinocyclocheilus anophthalmus. Next base: position 149,502 of record JADLZN010002959.1, read on the forward strand.
ACATTGAAAAGGGTCCCAAACATGCAGAGATCTACGTGGATCAGAACGCTCTTGAAACCATACTGCAATGCCCTGGCAGCCGCCCACAACACCCTAACAACATCACGGGTTAAGTCAATCTGCTCAAGTCATGACATAAGGAAAACTGTTTCCAGGTCCAAGTCTCTACTCGTTTCAATCATCACACATTTAAGCTTTAAAAACTCACAGGTTACAATTCAGCCTCTGGGCACCAATATTTTAACAATTCATAGAAGATGAATCAGTATTACAGTATTACATCACACCGTTTGCTTTTGGCATCTGATAGAGCATTTGGACCCAGAAACGGTAGCCTGGGATGCCAGACTTAAGCAGATGTTATTTATTCAAATTATTCTTCAATTTTACTGTCACATGTGCAATAATATAGTTTTCATTTTGTGACCATATAAACAATCAAGCAACAGATATTTGCAATATAGTATACATTGCTTTACATGAGTGCATTGTATATATACACATGGATAAAGTTTGCTACATTAAGTAGCTGACTTATGGGAGTTTATGCACAACAATATAATTTACATTACGAAAAAATTTTGCGCACCACTAAATGAGTTACTTTCAGAAAATGTAAAAATCCTGTTCTTCAATTTTTTCCCCCAGTTAAAGCCACAGTCACACGTGAAATTTCTAAGGACACTAATATCGTAATATGACGACACACTCCCTGGCGTCTTTTTAAAAATATGCAACAAACAATACTTCCAAAACGTAAAAATATGTAATGTAGTTCACCTTACTGGAATGCTGCAGTCCTAAAGATTTAAAGTTTGGTCAATTCAGCTAAGAAATCACGCCGATCTTCACACGATACAAATACAAAACGTACTAAAACTTCGGAACACACTTACATTCGGACGAGCTTGTGAATGAATGGAAAATGGAAGTCAACAGAACAGAACAAAAAAAATTAAAAATAAAATTGCAGCGAATTTTCCGAGCCAGATAAGTCCTAAAAGCCTATTACCAAATGTTGAGGGCATTTTACAACTGTCAGTAGATTAAGACAAGCACTTTGCTCTCCATGTAAAATAAAACATTATGAAGGACATAACATTTAACGATTTAAAGCCATGTCAGAAAAAAGAACAATCTGCAGAATGTGTTGATAGGTCTGAATGCATTTATATATAATTAATAAATTAAGTAGGCCAATTCAACTAAAAAAAGCCATGCACATATTTTTTTACAGTGCCTGATTTCATTAGTCAAGAGGGAAAATGTTTGTGTATGTTACAAGATGATGAAGCGTTGCTACATTTCATACAGCAGCTGAATTGCTTTACAGTTTATGGTGACATTCAGCAGTTTTCTTAATGTGTTGCCTTTGTTGTTTTTTTCTGTTTCAGGGACAGACTATTTAAATTTGGGTCGTAGCACATTGGTTGAAATACCTCAGTGCGAGCTTCATAAAGCCCTGTGCTTTCTACATCCCACGACCGATTACTTTTCATTTGCTGGCTGAACATACCTTACAGGGATGTACATATTTGTATGCCATGGTATAACAAAAGAGAAAAGAGCTGCATGAATCAGTCGAGTGGCTATACAGCAATTGGGAGCATGATCTTGATGATGAAGATGAGATGAATCTTACCTAGGTTATTCATCCAAACGCATGCTGTATGTTAGCAAATTGGTTTGGCCACAACAGAGCATCTTGTATGTTGGGCTCCATGGCCCATTCCCTTCCTGCATTTAAATGGAAATTTTGGGGTTAACCCCCAAGTCCACCTTGTGCCTTCCTCATTTTCAAGCGGGCCCATGGTAAATATTCCATTAATCAAAAGTTACAAACAGACTTTGTACTGTCATAACTCTTTGCCATGGCTTTCCTGTTGATTGATTCCTATACACACATACTGTCTGATTACCATAATGTGTTCTTGTGGTGAAAATTCCAGTTGGGGGTTCGGGGGGCAGGGAGCATGGCGGAGCGCCGGGGGAAGTACATAATAAATGGTGGTGGCTCCTCCTCATTGGAGTGATTTTAATCCAATGCTCCATCACTGCACATGGTGAGTAGACTCTTCGGGGTTTAGGCTATCAGTTATGAGCCTATGTTTGCAGGCAGACACAATCATTTCGCTGATTGTCACTAGTCTCAAGCAGTGACACCAGGAAGTGATCCATCAGTCTATTTCCCATGACATGAGGAGAAAGATGACACAGGGACCACTGACTTATGCAGAGAACCCCCTGCTCTCTTTTCCATAAGTCTTTTTACATGCTCCAGGGAACATATTTTATTTCCGAACACTTAACCTTCCCTGTTTCGCCATTTTTCTACAAGCCTATTGATTTAATTGTTCTGACCAGGCCCAAACAGGTGCTTTTGTTATTGATCGAACATGCTGTGTCTAAGAACTTTTTGCTGTCTTTTATTTTATTTTCAGGGCTTGTAAAAAACGTGTAAAAATAAACTTTCATTGAGTTAATAAATTGAAGTTTTGCAATGTAATATACAAACAATCAAATGATTCACTAATTCCTCTATCTATCTATCTATCATCATCTATCTATCTATCTATCTTATATCTGACATTATCTATCTATCTATCGTATATAACTATATATTATAAAATATATTTAAATATTTATTTTACATGTATGTAAAATGTAAAAAAAGTACATTAGTTCAACATCAACATTGACCTCCTCACATTACATTACAGGGCAGGGCAAAAATAAAGATGCCCAAAAATACAAGAATAAATGTATAAACATAATGAATGAATGAAGATTAACCTTTATTAAATATTTGATGTAACACCATTTGTAACAGTTACTTGTGACTGCATGCTGCTGCAATATAGGTAAAAACATCCCGGAAGGATGTATTTTTATGCAGATATTATGACATATAAAATGATCCCAAATTTATGACCCCCACATATTCTTCTACAAAGCTCTAATTTCATATTTTGCCAAGGAAAGTAAACTGGAGTCACCTCACTACAATCAGTGAGTGTAGGACGGTAACTCTATCAATCTAGAGCGGTTTAGAAGATTGCCTTCTGTGCCGTTCGGGATGGTGTAATCTGTCTGGCCCTCATTGTGCATCTGACCAGCCAGGGGCTCATTACCAGCACAATCGGTGGTGTAGCTCACCCTAACATTATCCCACCTCATCTGTAAACAGGCTCATCCATCACACGCATGCATTCTGCTTATCCAAACAGATACGGAGTATGTTCTAATAATGTGCTCATCTGTAGGAACGAAGGCGAGGATGATCATGTACATAATGCTCCCCATGTACAATTGTGTCCTCCCCTCGCTACCTCTCTTGCTCATTCTCTCCCGCATGTACTTCAGCCTTTCTGGTCATAATGTAGTCTTGATGTTAGTTTATTAATCATGTAGTAGTCTGATGTGACACCAGGCTGGAAGGAAATGGATTGTAATGGGATCAGTTCATTCAAATATTGGACTGCAACAGATTGCACAAGATAAATATTGTAATTCAAGATTGCGATAAAAATCATGCTATTGCCTACTGTTTACCTGATGTAATCAAAAGCCCACCATTATGTTGGCTGAGAAAATCAAGTGCGGGTTATAGAGATTCTAATGGGGTCTATTGTGTATTTTGTGTGTAGTTATGTACTCCACTACCTTGCAAAACCTTGAGGTCGGTAAGATTTGTGTTTAAATATGGTTTAAATAGGTTATCTTTATGTACTAAGTGGTTATTTATTGATCAAAAAATACAGTCTAATATGTGAATATTATTATACATAAATATTATATAATTAAAAAATAACTGTTTTCTATTTTTAACATATTTTAAAATGTAATTTCTTCCTGTCGATGACCATAGTACTGATTTTTTTTCAGCAACCGATTACGATCTAGTTCATTCAGGATCCTTCGGAAATCTTTTATGGGGATGATTGTGCTCAAGAAACAATTTCTATATAATGATAATAATGCAGATTAAACATTTGCGCCCTGCTTAATATTTTGTGGATATACAGGATAGTATATACAGTGGGTACGGAAAGTATTCAGACCCAATTACATTTTTCAATCTTTGTTATATTGCAGCCATTGCTAAAATCATTTAAGTTAATTTTTTCCTCATTAATGTACACACAAAACCCCATATTGACAGAAAAACACAGAAATTGTTGACATTTTTGCAGATTTACTAAAAAAGAAAAACTGAAATAATCACATGTCCTAAGTATTCAGACCCTTTGCTCAGTTTTTAGTAGAAGCACCCTTTTGATCTAACTGCTGTAGCCATGAGTCTTTTTGGGAAAGATGAACAAGTTTTTCACACCTGGATTGGGGATCCTCTGCCATTCCTCCTTGCAGATCCTATCCAGTTCTGTCAGGCTTTGGTGTTTAACGCCGTTGGTGGACAGCCATTTTTTAGGTCTCTCCAGAGATGCTCAATGGGTTTAAGTCAGGGCTCTGGCTGGGCCATTCAAGAAGTTGTTGTCACAGAGTTGTTGTGAAGCCACTCTTTTGTTATTTTAGCTGTGTGCTTAGGCTTGTTGTCTTGTTGGAAGGTAAACCTTTGGCCCCGTCTGAGGTCCTGAGCACTCTGGGACGGTTTCGTCCCAAGGAAGCCATGTAATGGCCCGCATTATCTTTCCTCGATTGCACCAGGGTCCTGTCCTGCAGGCGCTGAAAAAACACCCCCACAGGCCATGATGCTGCCACCACCATGCGTCAGCTGTTGGGACTGTATGGGATAGGTGATGAGCAGTGGCCGTGCGTTTTCTCCCCACATTAACGCTTAGAATTAAGTGCCCAAAAAGTTCTACGACCTTTAGGTCTATCAGGACCAGAGAATCTTATTTACTCACAATCTTGGAGTCTTAGGTGTGTTTTTTAGCAAACCCATGGGGGAGTGGTCTTTCATTAGTCTGCAACTGAGGAGAGAGAAGGCTTTCCGTCGGGCCAAGAACTGACCATAAAGCCCACGGAATGGTGCGAGGGCGGCAGGGAATGGGTGACAGTCAGTGATAACAACTTTCGCCCGGCACATGCATCTCGGTGTGTTCAGCCACAGGATCTTTGGTTATTCTTTACCCTCTGTCTCACCACGGTCTTCTCCCCCGATAGATGCAGTTTTGGACGGACGCCCAGCTCAGGGAAGTGTTTGGGACACTGGTAATCGTACCCAAACTCTTCCTCATTTAGGATTTTCATGGAAGAGGACAACTGGCCTCTTAGGAAACCTTACCAGACGGCACTTCTCAGCAGATTCACAGAAATTTTTATTTGTAACCTGACGAGCCAAGATCTAGTGCATTGCCACATCTCTGATCTCGTAGAGCTCGTCAGGCAGTCGTCACTTTGCCCTATGATTGCTCATTTTGCTCAGAACATTGCAAATGTGGAGGTGATAAGGTTAGTATATAGGACAGGTGGTGTGGCTTCTAATCAAGTCCAATTCAGTCTATCAAACACAGCTGTGACACTCAAAGACGGTGTCAGAACCATCTCAGGGAGGGAGATCTAGAAGAATGTGAACAGCACCTGAGTCTTAAAATTATGTAGCATGTCACAGGCAAAGCTGTCTGAATCAGTGTTAGGACACCATGGTTGATATTTGTGAATATTTCCAGTTTTTCTATTTTTAATAAATCTGCATAACAAAACGAAATATACATGTCAACTAATCCTGTGGTTTTCATCTTGTTAATAGTGGGGGTGAAATCGAAGTGGTTCTGGTTGTACATTACAATATGAGGAAAAAAAAAGAGTATACTTAACTGATTTAGCAAAGGCGCAATATAACCCAAAAGATTGTGAAAAACATTATAGCGGGGTTTCTGATAGTTACGTGTCCAGTACCCACTGTATATATATATATATAATTTTTTTTTTTTTTTTGTTAGGGATTCTTTTAAAGAATATGAAAGTTCAAAAGAACACATTTATTTAAAATAGGTAAAGTATTTTGTAACATTATAAAAGTGTCTTTACTGTCACTTTTGCCAATCTAATGCTTATTACTGAGAAAATTATGACTTTTAACTAAAGTTTACTGCTATAATGATGTCCCTTGGTTTGTGGGAATGTTTCGTCCCGAGAAAGTATCCGGCCACACCGTAATGTTGTATCAAAGCCCTTTATGACTTTCTTATTCTGTGAATCACAAAAGAGATATTGTTGAAGTAATTGTTTAGGAATTTTATTTTTTTTTATTTATACATAATAAAGAGTTACAGGTTTAAAATGACTTGGAGAATGGCTAAATGATGACAGAAATATTAAATTTTTCGATGTGAATTATCCTTTTAAGGGTTAGGTCACCCAAAAATGAAAATTCTGTCATAATACTCACCCCGTGTGTGCGCGCGAAACCGTAAGACCTTCGTTCAACTTCGGAACACAATTTAAGATATTTTTGATGAAATCTGAGGGTTCTCTGACCCTCACATAGACAGCAAGGTAACTACCACGTCCAAGGTCCAGAAAAGTACCAAGATGATCGGACAAATGTCCGTTGAATCAGTGGTTCAACTGTAAAGTTACAAAGCTACGAGAATACTTTTATCTTTTTTTTGTCACTTGTGGACATGCCGCCACACGCTCGCGTCATGATACTGTCATGATACTGACCCATTACAATACTGAATGCGCGTCCAAAGTGACGCAGTAGAGACAAAAATGTGGAATAAAGTCGTATTTTTGTTTTCATTGCGCAAAAAAAGTATTCTTGTAGCTTTGTAACTTTACAATTGAACCACTGATGTCACACGGACTACTTTGGCTACTTTGAAATCAATATATTGTTTTCTGTGAATGAGTGGATAAGATGATTTTCACATAATTTTGAAGCAAAAACTCTAGACTTCAAGATCAGTTCTCAAATGTCTTGTGAGCAAATGTTCTGTATGTGTTTTAGGGCCTTATTTCAGTGACTTGAAAAATTGTAGTTTTTCACTAAGCACGCATAAACACATCTCAAAAACACAATCACGTACATACAAGCTGCTCACATATTATTGTAGCCCAGTTTGTGCTGATTACAGTTTTATTAAACTTTAGACATTCAAATGTTTGTAAGCAACTGAAAAAAGCACAAATGTCAGGGCATGTCAAAACTTTTCCAGGCCCCAAAACACCCTCGGACCCCAGAGGGTTAACGTGTTTCGGGAGGAGAGGATGAATTTGCGTGTTGTAAATCCCACAGCTCGGATTCAGGGCGAACTAACATGGCGGCGCCCATCACCCGGTATAGGTCAACTAACACGGTTGATATAAAAGTGTTTAAACTACCAAATAGATTTACTTGCACATATTTCAGAACTGGAATATCAGATATTTCATAATATAGTATGAGCATGTTTATTAATATTTTGAATAAAACAGGAAAAACGAAATAAAAGCGAGCCATGTGGTCATACAGATCATTGTTGCTGCGTGTGTCACATGACAAGCATGACGCCGTCACCATGGAAACAATAAGGCGAGACGCACTCGTGTAAAAGATATAGAAGGCGTCGCCTAAAAAACAACTCAACGCTGGGGGCTCGCTAGATATGTGTTAAACTCATGTTGCGAGAAGGGTTAATGACAGAAATTTTTTTTGGGTGAACTAACCCTTTAAGTCACAGCTTTGTTCAGATGTACAAAGTGAAAGTTCACAACAGTAGGTTCTTTTCCTCCTCTGAAAAGAAAATCAATTTATAATTAATTGAATAAACATTAGGCCATTGCACAAGGAACCTGATGTGATCTCTGCCACCATAGTCCTCAACCTCAGTCTGTCCAAACAGCAACATCGGATTTGCAAAGTAAAGGTTGTGCTTGAAATATTGAATTGTTTCAGTCAAGAGCAAACACAAGATGTGCCAAGAAGTTGTAAACAACAACATTTACATCTTGTAGAATAGCAGAAAGCAAGAAGGTCAGATGTTGCACTCTTGCAAACAGTGGTAATGACAATAAAAGGTTGGTTGTGTTTTTATTGTGTCTCTCTTGTTGTATGTTGTAATGGAGCTGATTTGAAATGTTTAAATGAATTAATGGAGATTTAGTTAATTAGTTGGGTAAGTAGATACTAGGTCACCACAACAGCACCGCCCCCACTTTAAAAAAAGGAGGCCATAAAAAAGTTTACATTTTATTATCCACCAAACTGCCCAGAACATCTCCATATTAATGTGGTCCTATTAACAACGGGTGCTAATGAAAATTTATTTTATAAATATGTATGTGGCCAAGTCACAACATTATAGAGGAGGGGAAAAAAACACGGGAGACAATGCTGAACGATGAAGAGGAAGCCCTGAAGAAAAGAGTGTTCCCAGCAGAAAATTGGTTTAATTAATAGCACATTTTACATAATGATTACAGTGTAATTGCGCCGACTAGCAGAGTGTCATTAAATATATCCTTGCTCCTTTACAACACCCTCTGGCGAAAAATAATGAGTTACATTGAAAATCACTATGCAACAGGTTCATAAATAACATTTAAGCCCATACAAGGCAAGTACTTATAAATAATAAATATTTGCCTTCTGTAATTGAACGAAAAATGAGTGCCTCCCTCACTCCTCTTTTTTTCCCGGGCATGCTGCTTTGTCCTGTTATGGCTGTAGAAAGGAGAATTTTCTCATTTTCTCACCCCTTGTAAGTGGTGAATAATTTATTTCCTGGCTAATAGTCAACACTGTCAACGCAGGGTGTTTAAAATATACCTGTGTCCAGATAAATGTCACAACGGCTGGGGAAGTGATTATTCCCTGCTTCCAGATATTTTGTTGGATGTGGGCCCTGTATACACTGTAGTAAATCACCCTCTTCCAATTACCTGCCTCCATAAAACAAGCCCGTATTCAAATCAGGTCTAAACCGGAGCCTAGAGATGAGGTTCAGTGCGGTTATAACTGTCAAGGGAGGTTGAAAGAGGGGTGCAGCCTGAGGGGTTGTCTGATGTTGGGATGCGGTGAAGGGTTGAGGGGTCTGGGGACCAGACGGAACTTAGAGTGGATAATTTAGGCTGATGGGTGGAGGTTTTGACGTCTCAGGTTACGATGTTTAGCTTTGGAGTATATTTACACTTTCTTAGAGATCTTATGGAATCAGAAAGCTGTAATATTCTCACGCTGACAGTACAGAGTTGAAACAAGAGGCTAATTATATATCCCTTGTTGAAATACATTTTAGCAAATTTTTTTTATTTTTTCACTATTTAAATGTTTTCACAAATGTATATATTTTTTTCAGCAATTATTTTCAATTGTAGACCTTAATTCAAAGGGATTGTTCACACATAAATGAAAATTATGTCATCCTTTTTTAACCTTCATGTCATTCGAAACCAATACAACTTACTTTATTACATGAAAATACAAAGGCCAAAGTTTAGCAGAATGTCCAAGTTGCTCTTTTCCATACAATGAAAGTGGTGGGGACCAGGCTGCAAGCTCCAATTGTATGACCACTCCAGTCAGCTAATTTGTTTTCTGTCCTATTCACACTTCTGAACCTGTGCGTGCTGATATGCAGTTTATGTATCATAAACATCACAAAAGTATTACTTACAAATTGAGCAAAGTTATCTGAAGCCAGACAACTTTGTGTAAGGTACAGGTAGAAATTGACGCTTTCTGCTTTACATTCTACTTTAAAACTCTATATAATGACATAATTTGAGTGAACTATTTCGATGATAGCCTATGTATCATCTACGATAATATTGTAATTGTAGTAATTGTAGTTTTAATGATGTACAAGTTTTTGTCTTGTTGTTTATCTTGCTCACACAAGCACATATACCCCACAAGAATATCAGCATGCCTACAAATATGATAATGATTATATACAGAAACCAAGAACTTAATACTGTGGGTTACATTTTAAACACAATATTGTCTGTTTTGCTCTAGTTCCAAACAAGTCCACACAGCGGTGTTTGTACAAGAATGAATCTGTGTTTTGAACCGGACTGGAGGAGTCAATGAATTAAGGATCCATTTATAAAGAAGTGGCTGCATCGAAAATCACACACTCATGCGATATAGTAAGCCAAAACAATATGTGGCAGGAGAGTATGTCCGAATTCACAGTATTCATAAAACAGTAGGTTCATGACAGTGACAACATGGCAAATACACGGATTACAATCATACAACACGCATTCATAGTGCACAGAACATACTTTTACTTTTCAAGTGGCACAGTAATTATTCAAAAGAAGTACCTACTCAGCAAGTATGTAATTTTGGACGCAGCCAGTGACTTTTCTAAATGAATGAATCAGTTGCATGTATGCTTCAGTGACTACCTACCGACGGCTTTACTTTAATATTTAAAGTACCATTTCATTTTTTTTTTTAAATGTGCCAATTGCGCCTCCACATGCAAAAGACTTCCGGGGGTCTACTGATAACCTCAGACAGGCTAAATAGAGGAACACAGGAATCCCATGACATGATTTGAGCACCATTATGAAGAATGCATGCATAAAAGGGTGTGAGAGACCTTGCATCTGTGCATATGTTAGATGAAAAAGTAATCTGTTTTTCCTCTATCTCTCCCCTCCACCTGTCTTCTCCTCGGTGGTTCATTCTCCTCTCATCTTTTCCAGAGATTCAGTGAGCTGATAAATGCCTGACGCTGACCGTATTATTATCACGCATGTAGATCTCACACATGTGATTCTATTTTGATCAGCTCGTGGATGAAAACACTCAAGGATCTCCTCTTCCCGTCCATGGTAGAATGTATTAAACACCCTTCACCAAGCACAATCCCCACGTGAGCATTTCGCACACAGACGGTCGCCGCATTTGCGCAGCAGAGTGCATTAATAACAGAAGAAGTCTTGTCAGGGATTAGAATTGTCATCGAGTCGGGCAAAGCAGTCCATGCAGGACTCATTCTGATCTGCAATCAGGCCTTAATCTGGCAATACGTTTCCCAGATACCGCCACTTCCATATGTGTAGACAGTAATCACTAAGCATGCATTCAAGCCTTGCGGAAATGTATAAATAATTTTCATTCAAACACATTAACAGTCAAAATATGAGAATCCATCATGGCGTCTGTATGCAAGGGTTTCTTAAGAAGCAATCCGGGCCGTCTGGCTGTGTGTTCTTTGTCTTTTGAGCCTGACAGACAAGGTGCAGATTACTTGCGTGGCTCTCTTTTGCATAATGGCCTTCTCCCCCCCACCACCACAGACCGATGGCGCATTTAAACTTTCGCTGGCAATCCATTACGTTTACCAAGCTGAGTCCCTTGTTCTTTAATCTCATGCTTCCCTGGAAAGAGAACCTAGACGTGGGTTTAAAGACCTTTTTTATGAAGGCGAGCATGCAGGGCTCAGTTCATCTTAGACAAAAAGACCTGACACATTTATGTTCCATGGACAGGTTATGTCCCGCCATCTTAAAGAGCAAAAACTTGCCGTTTTTACCTGATTGGTAAAGAGGTGACAGGGAAAGTGAAGGGCTATCTGCCAAAGCAGTGCTGTCTGAGAAACTTACCAAGTGGATGAACCGTTCTAGCATAACTAATGTAATTTCAGAAGAGGAAACATTTTAGGCTTTTACAGGGTGTCAGATTCTGTCTACGAAGTCACATTGTAGTGTCATTCTATACATATAATGATAATCTTGTCATTCAGCCTTATTTAATTGCATCTGGATATGATCATATTTGCCCTGTAAGGTTACAGGTAAGTAAGATAGGATAGCTATTCATATCTGGTAAATTAAATCGCTCTTTCTATCTCTCCT
>JADLZN010002960.1:0-22151 GCA_018155175.1 Sinocyclocheilus anophthalmus
GGTGTTCCTGGTTCCGGTTGACCTAAATAATGCAGCCTAACAATCCTTTAACAGATTTGAATTGTAGAATTGTGTTAGTGTGTTATGTGTAAGCCAGTTTAAAGAGATGGGTCTTTAATCTAGATTTAACCTGCAAGAGTGTGTCTGCCTCCCTGAACAATGTTTGGTAGATTGTCCCCGAGTGTGGGCACTAAATAGGAGAAGGATCTGCCACCCGCAGTTGATTTTTATATTCTACACAGTAAAATCCCGAGTGTTAAATTAACACTGCTCGGAGCATATATGGTCCCACTCTAAAAGAGTGTTAAAGTTAATGAGATAATTATGTGATTAATTAAGTGCTGATTGAGCATTAGTGATGAACAGCTGCTGTTAACAAGCAGAATCACTGAATGAAAGAGAAACACCAGAACTACAACTGACTTCAGCCACAGCCTTAGATGAAATAATCTGAAATAAAATACATTAATCTCTCAAGATCTCAGCAGAAGATGATTGAACAACTCTACCAACAGCATCACCAGCTTCATGCATTACTAACCAGTTAGACTATCTAAAACAGAAGTTCTTTATTGAGAATTAATGTTTAGATGTTTTTTGTTTTTCAACTTACCTTTTTTGTGAATAGTGGTTGCTTTAGTTGCCGTTTGACCCTTGACTTTTTGAAAATTTAAGCTTTTCTTTGGCTGGCGCAATTGTGTGTATTAAGCACATGTGTAATGGCAAAGAACTTATGGTAAATTCATGTCATATTTCTGAGTGCATGATTGCAATTTATCTAAAACTGTTTTTATGATTTCTACATTGTTGCTATAATGTGAGGAAAAACCTTCATAAATGACTTTTATGAATATGGTTAAAAACGAGGTTTAAATTCCTGCACTCATAGACATGAAGAATCAGCATGTGAACCTCAACAATGGTGACAAAATATTCTGATAATTTTTATGTGATTTTTGAACGTCACAAAACAAGGCAGTAAAAAGTCACAACAAAAATAAAAGCAAATAGTAAATATAAAAGAAAATACTAAGACAATGCAGCTGCATAATTTATTCATGTCGCAATGCATGCTGGGAGCCATGTATGAGTTATGATTGGTGCACCCAGAATGCAATGCAGCATGAATCTGTCTGATGATCATCACCATTGTTGAGATTCATATGCTGATTCTTGATGTCTGCATGTCTAAACAGCACAGATGTTCTAAACTGGTGTGCAAAGTCTTTTTTAAAGCTCTTCCTATTGTTTCATGAAAATTCAGTTATGATCAATAAACTATATTACACACTACCACTGGTGACATCAGTGAACCTGGCTGCATCATGACAACAGTGTCATTTATCATAAAATGGGCTTTCAAATGAGTAAATTTGCATTCAAAAAAATATATATATATGTATAATCTGAACACATTTTCTCTTGGTTTTTATTGCCATAACAAATGTGTTCCATAAACACAGTGACAGCAACCAGAGAAAAACTAATGTTAAAAAAGTCAAGAGTCAATACCCCAACTAAAGCAAACACTTATCTCACAGTGGACTTCAAATTGTATTATTTTCAAATTAAATCTCTGTTAATTCTTAAGACATTTTTAGACGCATGACAAAAAAATTCAAACTGGTTAGTAATGTGCGAAGCTGGTGATGCTGTTTGTGGAGATGATTAATTATCTTCTGCTGAGATCTTGAGAGATTTAATGTCTTCTTTTATTTCAGTATTTCATCTAAGTCTGTGGTTGAAGTCAGTTGTAGTTCTTGTGTTTTTCTTTTCTTCAGTGATTCTGCTTGTTAACAGCAGGTGTTCATCACTAATGATCAATCAGCACTTAATTAATCACATAATTATCTCATTAACTTTAACACCGCTTCAGTGTTCATTTAACACTCTTTTAGAGTGGGACTATATATGCTCCGAGCAGTGTTAATTTGCCACTCTGGATTTTACTGTGTAGGTATTATCAAATGGCCAGAGTTTTGAGAACACAGCGGATGTGAAGGACTATAGTGCGATAAGAGCTCACTCAAGTACTGATGTGCTAAACCATTCAGGGCTTTATAAATGATAAGCAAGATTTTTAAATCTATACGATTTTTAATAGGTAGCCAGTGCAGTGTTGATAGAACTGGGCTAATATGGTCATATTTCATGGTTCTAGTAAGAACTCTAGCTGCTGCATTTTGGAACAACTGGAGTTTGTTTATTAAGCGTGCAGAAAAACCACCCAATAAAGCATTACAATAAACTAACCTTGAGGTTATGAACGCATGAATTAACATTCCTGCATTTGACATTGAGAGCATAGGTCGTAAAAACATGGCTTTTGAAGGAAATATTGTCATCAAATAGCACACCTAGGTTCCTAACTGATTATGAAGAATTAACAGAGCAGCCATCAAGTGTTAACAGTATTCTAGGACATTACATGTAGGGTTTTTGGCCCGATAATTTATTTTTTCAGAATTTAGCAGTAAGAAATTACTAGTCATCCAGTTTTTTATCGACTATGCATTCTGTTAGTTTTTGCAATGAATGTTGTTTGTCAGGCCACGAGATATAGAGCTGAGTATCTCACATAAACATGGACGCTAACACATGTTCTGATGATTATCCCACAATGGGTACATGTAAGCATGAAAGTAACGGCCCTAGTCTGAGCTTTGAGGTACTCAATACGCCACTTGTGATCGGTGTGATACCTCTTCATTCACTGCTACGAACTGATCATGGTCAGATAAGTATGATTTGAACCATGCCAATGTACTTTGACTAATGCTAACATAATTTTCTGTCTATTCAAAAGAATGTTGTGGTCGATAGTGTCAAATGCAGCGCTAAGATGTCATAGCTGATAGTGATATACAAGCCTTTGGATGATAAGAGCAGGTTATTTGTAATTCTAATGAGAGCAGTCTCAGTACTATATTATGGTCTAAATCCTGACTGGAAATCCACACAGATACCATTTTCTCTAAGAAAAAACATAGTTTTGAGGAGGCTGCCTTTTCTTGTATCTTTGACAGAAAAGGGAGATTCAAGATCGGTCTGTAATTAACTAATTATTTCTGGGACAAGATTGTTTTATTTATAAGGGAATAACAGCAAGTTTGACGGTATTTCGACACATCCTAATGACACTGACAATTTCTAATAGTTGAAGAGGGTCTTGGGAGGGTTTTCATTTTTTTTCCGCTAAGGGCTGCCGAATTCTGCCAACAACCCACTTATATACAGTGTGTATATATCTATATACTCTATATAATATATATATTCAATATATATATATATATATACAAACTTGTACGTTAAACTGTGAACTCACTGAGAAACCACACAGTATTCCATAACAGATATCATTCACTCATCCTTCAAAAACTGTTCAGTCCATTGACATTTTATTTATCTGATTTTCCGTGTACCCCTTTATCTTTTCTACACACTCACCATGTTTTTGCTGTCACATAGTGTCTACACTGGACGCGACAAAGCATTGTAAATCATTTGAACTTTGTGTCAGTACTTTATAAATAGAACGAGTCAGCAGTTTACTGTCGGGATATACATCAATGATTTAACGCGTATCGATTGTATTTAATTGTGGTCCTCGCCCCGCGCTGCTCGCATCCTGTGTAGACATGATGTAAGTTAATGTAGCTTTCTGATGCGGCGTTTGAATTTTCATGCCACATTATTTGAAATTATCGCGGGCCAAACTTTTTTCTCTCACGGGCCGGATGTGGCCCGCGGGCCGCCTATTGAGGAACCCTGAAGCACCACTTTTAGAAGCTTAGATAGAATAGGGTCTAACATACATGTTGTTGGCTTAGATGATTTAACAAGTTTATACAATTCTTCTTCTCCTATTGTAGAGAATGAGTGGAATTGTTCATCAGGGGATCTATGGTGCCCTTTCTGATACGATAATGTAGCTGATGGCTGCATGGTTACAATTTTATCTCTAATAGTATCGATCCTTGGAAGTAAGTAGTTCATAAAGTCATTACTGCTGTGCTGTTGGAATATGTCAATGCCTGTTGATGCTTTATTTTTCTTAAATGATTTTCTTTATTGAATAAACGCCCGGGGTTGTGTTTGTTTTCTTTTAACAACTATCTAGCCGTTTTTAATGTTTTTCTGTAGGAGAAGGTACCTTCCCGCCATGCAATTCAAAATACTTCTAGTTTTGCTTTCTTCTAGCTGCGCTCCATTTTCCGCACTGCTCTCTTTAGGGTGCAAGTGTGCTCATCATACCACGGTGTCAGACTATTTTCCTTAATCTTCCTTAAGCGTAAAAGGAGCAACCATATCTGCTTTTCTACAGTGCTAGAAAAAGAGAGTCCATAGTTTCTGTTACATCATCAAGTTTTTCTGAGCTATTGGATATGCTGTGGAATTGAGACAAATCAGGAAGATTATTTACAAAGAAGACTTTTGTTGTAGAATTGATGGTTCTACCATATTTGTAACAAGTAGTTAAATTTACAGCTTTAGCTATATGGAGTACACACAAGACTAGATAATGATCTGAGAAATCATCACTCTGCTGCATAATTTCAACACCATCAACATAAATTCCATGTGACAGTATTAAATCTAGAGTATGATTTTTGCACTGTCCACCAATAATCTAAATCTGATAGCAAACCTTCTTTCACTAGGTGCTGGTCCTGGTGTTACTGGTATTGGTGGTGTACGAGGCGCAGGTGGACTCTTTCCTGGGACAGGGGGTGAGATAAATTGTGTGCAGTAGTGCTAAATGACAGTCACTTTATTAGAATGATTCACCACTGATAAATGTTTTGTGTTTTCCCATGTGTCAAGGTCCTGGTGCCCTCTCCCCTGCTCAGGCAAAAGCTGCTAAATATGGTAAGCATGTATCCATATTTAGGATCCTTCGTATTCAGATATACCATGGTTCTAATTTCTGCTTCTGGGGGCCCACTGTCCTGCAGAGTTTCAATCCAGGTACTGTAGCTTAAACCCCAATCAAACACACCCAAACAAGCAGTCAATGTCTTTACGATTGCTAGAAAAGTACAGGCAAGGTTGGAACTAAACTCTGCAGGACAGTGGTTAGTTAGACAGTAGTCCAGGAGCAGGAATAAAGAACCATGACATAAAGCATTGGAAATGTCAAACTGAGAGATCATGGCCCTGCCTTGTTCCAGGTGCAGGAGTAGTTCCTGGTGGAGCTGGGATTGGTCCTGGTGGTGCTGGGATTGTGCCAGGAGCTGGAGGGGTTTATCCTGCAACGGGAGGTTAAAAAAACTGTCTATACAAAATATCTAGAAGAACATTAATACATTATAATGATCATAAAGTCTCAAAACCATTTCTTTTTTCTAAGGTCTTACTCCCGCTCAAGCCAAAGCAGCTAAATATTCCCAACATTTCGGTGGGGCAGCTGGAACTGGTGTTGGAGGACTGTACCCTGGAGCTGGAGGTGAGTGAGAACAAACAATCAAATCACTTCTTGAGGCACTTAGAAGCCACTGCACAAAATATCCATAGCCACGTTTCCACTGTCGGGCCAAAAGCGAGCGTGCTAGTGTGTGCCAGGGCCAGTCGCATTTCCACTGTTACTTCCGGGGCTTGATCATGCCTCATCGGGGCCAACGCCCAGGGTTTTTTGGCCCGCCAAATACCTTGGGCCAAAGCGGGCCAACTGGGGCTTGAGGCGTGGTCAAGGTGAAAGGCGGAGTTTATCTCTGGTAAGCGAGTAGTCAGGTAAGAGTGTCTGCGGCAAGATGCGCATTTCGCTGTATTACGTTGTGCAAAGAACTCGAACTAAACTGAAAATGGAGAATCGCCAGTACTGGTCTGTGGAAGATACCAGGGCTCTTCTAAGCATTTGGGCAGAGGACAATGTACAATGCCAGTTTGATGGCGTCTGCAGGACCGAAGATGTAATAAAATACATCATTGCTGAACTCGCAAAGCTAAGTATCCAGCGCACTATGATGCAAGTTCAAGATAAGTTAAAGAAATTGGGGGTGCAGTATAAAGCCATAAAAACACACAATGGACAAAGCGGTGCCCAGAGAAGGTCCTTTCCGTGATTTGACATTATGGACGGTGTGCTGGGTCACCGTCCCTCCATTAGTGGAGAGACCACTCGGGATACTATGGCAGCTACAACAGTCGGTGAGTTAATTTACCTTGCTAGCAACCCAACGTAACATGCAAAACAGATAACATATTGGCTAGTGACTGACTGCCTTGTACTTATTTATGTGTTTTTTTTTTTTTTTTTTTTTGTTAGAATTGGAATCTCAGAGCGATTTGTATGTTTGTTGTCAGTAAATAATTATGCCTAAATGTATGTTTATTTCAAAGACACGACAGTCCCCAAGACATTACAGTAATCAGAGGGGGATCACATCACATTCCACAAAGGACCAGACCAGGTAATTTGGAGTGTAATGTACCTGTTAAATAGATGGATCAAACCTTACAGATCTCACAATATCTGAATTCAGAGTACATCCCAGATGTGGAGCTTATTGTTCATGTATTTTTTTTTTCTGTTTGCGCGACATAACACAGCAACAGCTGGAAGAAGAGCTTGAGTTAAGAAGAGAAGAAATGAACAAAGAAATTATGATGAGAAGAGAGGAGCTGGATTTTGAGGCACAACTCAGACGGGAAGAGATGTCTCAGAGAAAGAAGGAAGCTGAGGCTTTTGCTTCGGTCTTCACAAATTTGACAACAGCTCTTCTCCAGAGAAAGTAGATGGACACTACAGCTTTTCTGTTTGCTTTAAAGCACACTGTCTTAGTTTCTTATTTTTAAATTATTTTAGTTTATTATTATCTGTTTATAAATAGTATGTTTCTCAAACACCTGTTTGTTGTGTATACACATTTTCAGAGCACACTTGTATTTGTTCACTGATACACATTTAATATATAAATAAAGTTATAACTTTGCTGTTTTACTGGAGGCTATTGGAAGTTATTGCATAATGCCGAGTTCACACTGCACGATTTTAGCCCGATTTTTCACTCACCCACAGGTTTTGCCCGAAATCGAAGGCAAATCAGTGCTCGTTCACACGAGTGACAATCACGCAGTTTGAATTATCAAAGGTGCGATCTGAGGGAATCGCCGACACGTCGCCGACGCCTGTGAAATATTTGGCATGCTAAATATCTGGAGCTGTCGGCGATTCAAAATCACGCTGTGTGCAGTGATTTCTGACTGAAAACTACATCGACATGACCTACAGCCAACGAGAGACCAAGATACAGTGCAGAGGGTTTACGGGGAAAGGGGTTAATGAAACATAGTTTGTGGACCAGTGTTGCCAAATCCGTAATTGACGCTGGTTGTTTTTTATGTCAGCAGGTTGAAGCGACCCCAATAACGTGATATTTAGGCCCTGGAATGTGAATTTACCTGAGAACCCCGCCAAAAAAAATTTTTGTATTTGAACCGCCCTGACATGATTTTTACTGGTGAACCCCTCGAAAGCAATGGTCTATTTAAGGCTATTTGAGTCAGTAATATGGGCTGGTTTGTAGCGAAAACCTGGCACCCTGCACCAACAGAGCTTGTCGGCGTATTATGGTAATGTATTAATAGTACTGTTACTTAATAAAAATAGTCATTCATTTTTGTTAGTCCATGTCAGTTCACGGTGCACTTACTCATGTCAGAACATAAAGCTTTTGATTTTAATAACTAGCAAATGCCAATATGATAAAAGTAAAAGTGAGTGCACAAAAATCTAAAAGACTTTGTGTCTCAAATTTACAAACTGTTAATTCATTGCTATTCAAAAAAGGTCCTATTCAAATAGAATCACTTATACTATCACGCAGATATTGATATGGACAATTATGCTTTTTTGATAAGCACATTACTTACATGGCTATCTGATGGGCGCCTTTTGTTTCCTGTGTAAATCAGGTCCTATTCAGTAAGAGTGATTATTTACACTATCAGCTATTGTTAAAGACAACTACGCATAGTGATGGGAACATTATTTAAATGCATGTCTGATGAGTACCTTTTGTCTTTTCTTATTTAAATTTGGTCATACTCAAATAAAGTTCTATATAAACTGCTTTACATCATCAAAAAAAAAAAACACTAACCGCAAACCTTAATACAGTTACCACACATTTGTACTCGAATAAAACTTTACAGTATAAATAGGAAAATCTGTGTAATAATCAACAAGGACAATATTAAATAGTCAATTTTTCAGTTTAAGTCAGTTCATCATTGATTCAGTGCTGTCATCATAAGCTCAGTTCAGTTTTAATCAGTAAGTGCATCAAGCTGACATTTCGCTGGAATTAAGTGTCCCCAACTAAGCAAGCCTGAGGTGACAGCGGCAAGGAACCGAAACTCCATCAGGGACAGAAATGGAGAAAAAAACCTTGAGACAAACCAGGCTCAGTCAGGGGCCAGTTCTCCTCTAGCCAGACGAAACCAGCAGTTTAATTCTTCAGATTGGTCAGAGGAGTCTTCTGTTTCCTGTGGTCTTGTCCCGGTGGCCATCTAGGAGACCCCCTTCACTGGGGATCTGTCTTTGTGGCTCATCTAGTTGTCCTGGTCTCCGTTGTCTTTCAGGGCTGTAGAGGTCCTCTGTAGGTGCTGATCCACTATCTGGGCTGTATATGTACTGGATCCGGGTGACTGCAGTGCCCATCTGATCTGGATACAGACTGGATCCGGGTGACTAAAGTGACCATTGGATAGAACGAACAGACTAATATTCACGTAGATGCCATTCTTCTTATGATGTAGCGAGTACATCAGTTGTGTTATGGGAGGTGTTCCTGGTTCCGGTTGACCTAAATAATGCAGAATAACAATCCTTTAACAGAATAATAGAAATGTGTTCGTGTGTTATGTGTAAGCCAGGTTAAAAAGATGGATCTTTAATCTAGATTTAAATGACAGAGTGTGTCTGCCTCCCGAACAATTTTAGGTAGATTATTCCAGAGTTTGGGTGCTTAATAGGAAAAGGATCTGCCGCCTGCATTTGATTTTGATATTCTAGGTATTATCAATGGCCAGAGTTTTTTTGAGAACACAGCGGTGAAGGACTATAGTGCGATAAGAGCTCACTCAAATACTGAGGAGCTAAACCATTCAAGGCTTTATAAGTAATAAGCAAGATTTGAAGACCGATGTTTAATAGGGAGCCAGTGCAGTGTTGACCGAACCAGGCTAATATGGTCATACTTCCTGGTTCTATTAAGAACTCTATAGCTGCCTCATTTTGGACCAGCTGGAGTTTGTTTATTAAGCACACAGTGCAACCACCCAATAAAGCATTACAATAATCTAACCTTAAGTACTGAACGCATAAATTACGTTTCTTCTCTTCTGCATTTGACATTGAGAGCTAGGTCATAAAAACATGGCTTTTGAAGGAAATTTGGCCATCAATAGCACTCCTAGGTTCCTAACTGATGACGAAGATTAACAGAGCAGCCATCAAGTGTTAGTGTTCTAGGTTATTATATGCAGAGTTTTTAGGTCCGATAATTAACAGCTCTGTTTTTTCATAATTTAGCAGTAAGAAATTACTAGTCATCCAGTTTTTTATATCAACTATGCATTCCGTTTTGCAAATTTGTATGTTTCATCGGCCCACGAAGAAATTTAGAGCTGAGTATCATCAGCATAACATTGAAAGCTAACACCGTGTTTCCTGATTATATCTCCCAAGGGTGACATGTAAAGTGTGAAAAGTAATGGCCCTAGTACTGAGCTTTGAGGTACTCAATACTGCACTTGTGATTGATATGATACCTCTTCATTCACTGCTATGAACTGATGACGGTCGGATAAGTATGATTTGAACCATGCCAATGTACTTTGACTAATGCTAACATAATTTTCTGTCTATTCAAAAGAATGTTGTGGTCAAAAGTGTCAAACACGGCGCTAAAATCCAGTAGCTCTAATAGAGAGATACAACCACGATCAGATGATACGCGCAGGTCATTTGTAACTCTAATTAGAGCAGTCTCAGTACTATGATACAGTCGAATCCGGACTGTGGAAAACCTCACAGATACCATTTTTCTCTAAGAAAGAACATAGTTTTGAGGAGACCACCTTTTCTAGTATCTTTGACAGAAAAGGGAGATTCGAGATCGTTCTGTAATTAACTAGTTCTTTGGGGTCAAGTAGTGTTTTTTTGATGAGAGGCTTAACAGCCAGTTTGAAGTTTTTTTGGGACATATCCTAATGACAATGACAAATTTATAATAGTTAGAAGAGGGTCTATGGGAGGGTTCCTCAATTAGTTTCGCTGAGGGCCGAATTCTGCCAACAATACCAAGCCAAGGGCCACTGACCTATGTGTAATATATATATATATATATAGTTATATTATTACCTATTCTATCATTGTTCTTTTGTTAAAAATAAGCACAGATGGTCAACAGTTGAATATTCAGTTTTTTTCTTCCCCATATTCTGTTTTAATTCAACAATTATGAACTGTTGCATTTAGATAGAGAAGAACTTGCCTGTTGAATATTCAAAACAAATGAACAGAACAAAAACTCTGGACTCCATGTCTTGCCGTGGCAAATCAGCTGTTCCTGCTCCTCTCTAGCCTGGATCTCTTCTCTCCACTTTCCCTAATTGCAGATTCAATTATTAGATTTGTCAGTTTTAATATTTTTATGCTTAGATTTTTTTGGGGGATCAAACTGTATCACGTGTGTCCCAACCAGACACAATGCGATAAAATGTTTTTTTCCTTGTAGTTTTTGTCCTAACCACCTGCGACACGTGACAATAAGCGACATGGTATTCTATTTTAGGAACGGTTTTTATTTTTTGCGACGTCGCAGCAGGAACAACATACAAAATATGACAGTGATACTCTCAGGTAATGATTATGTGCATTATTCAATGTTAAAAGTGTCTAATGTGAGTTTGAATTTTATTTTGCGTTATCTTTATAGCCATAGTAAAAGCAACAATAGATATTTTAACTCAGATCTTGAAAAGAAATTAAAGCAAACTTGTACGTTAACTGTAAGCACATGTATTCCTAACAAAGAATATCAGTCACTCACTCCTCAAAACTGTTCCGCCTCCATTGACCATTTTTATTTATCTATTTTTCCGTGTCCACTTTTCTTCTTCACATCCACCATGTTTTTTGCTGTCACTCGTATCTACCTGGTACGCGCAAGCATTGGCAAGCATTTTAACGTTGTTCAGTACGTTATATGCACGAGTCAGCAGTTTACTGTTCGGGGATTGACTCATGTTATCGAGTTCTATTTCTATTTAATTGTTGTCTCGCCGCGCTGCTCGACATCCCGTGTAGACCAATGTAGTAATGTAGCTTTCCGCTGCTGCGTTTGAATTTTCATAGTTCCACCCTTATCGAACTTTATCGCGGGGCCGCCTATTGGAGGAACCCTAGAAGCACCACCTTTTAGAAGCTTAGATAGAATAGGTCTAACATCAGGTGTTGTTTAGATCCAGTGTTTTGCCAACCTTCTTAGTCGCGGCACCCTTGGAAATTTTACAAACTTTTGGCACCCTCAAAACTTAATTGTCCAATATTTGAATTTCTACATTCGATATGATAATTGTGAAAATATAGATATTCTGCTCCAAAGGAGAAACTGGAGCATATACTGCCATACAGATTTTTTATCATTAATTTCCAAAAACTGTATGTCCATCATGGAGGCGATCAGTAGCTAATATTCTATGAAGAGACAATTTATCACCGATTTTAATGTAGCCCCCCCCCCCTCTTTTTTTTTTATACATATGAAACATTATTTATTACCATTATAACTAGCTATCTCACAAAGTTTTGCTCACTCAGTGTTTTTTTTTTTATTTTACAGTGGGGTAATTTTGGTGCAGTAGCACGAGATAGCTTGATTTCAAACTTTGAATTGAATAAAAATGACAAGTAAGCAGTCAGTAATAAAATAAGAACAAATTAATTAATTAATAATGATAGCACAAATAAAATTAACGACAGGCCTTCGAATTAAATAAAAAGCTTTTTAGTTTTTCAGGTAGGTCTAACAGTAGGGCTATTAAGAGATTTAGTTTTTTTTTTTACCAATTTTATCCAAATAATGTTTAGTCCTAGAAAAGCTATTATTATCAGAACACGCAAACATAACATAACGGTTAGCAGATCAATAAATGAGAGGGCAGCATTACCAGAGTTCCCCATATACCACACCATGTTACAACACAGTAAGGCTATTGCAGACAGAAACAATACTGTACTACATCAATGTTTCCTGTCGGCTCAATATTTGAGTGGACTTTGCTGTTCCAATTCGCATGAACAGTATACGAGTGGAGCGACTGAGCAGAGCACACACACGCATAGAGCGGATAATAGATACGCACTAAGGACACAAACCACGTGAAAGTGAAACCTGAGCGGTGAACTAATTTCAGCCGAAATTTCGGTGCATCTCTAACTATTGGCAACATCAGAAATGGATATTATACAATAGATGCTTTTCTGAACATTTTAGCAAATTAAAAATATTAAAAAAATATTTTTTACACGACACCCCTGCTCTCGACAGATGGCAAACCCCAGGTCAAATAAACGCCCTGGGGTTGTGTTTGTTTTCTTTTACACTATCTAGCGTTTTTATGTTTTTCTGTAGGATAAGGTACCTTTCCCGCCATGCAATGCTGAGGATTGTAGATGAAGCAGGAAGATTCCTTACAACGCTCTTAGTGGTAGAAGTGGTGGTCTACCAATTTGTATTCTGCCGCGGCACCCCCGTGGGAACACTGAATGTAGATGATTTAACAAGTTTACACAATTCTTCTTCTCCTATAGTAATGAATGAGTGGAATTGTTCCTCAGGGGGTCTATAGTGTGTTATCTGATGTGATACTGTAGCTGATGGCTGCATGGTTACAATTTTATCTCTTATAGTATCAATCTTGGAAGTAAAGTATTTCATAAGTCATTACTGCTATGCTGTTGAGAATCGTCAATGCCTGTTGATGCTTTATTTTTCATTAACTTAGCCACTGTACTGAATAAATACCTGGGGTTGTGTTTGTTTTCTTTTAACAACTATCTAGCCGTTTTTAATGTTTTTCTGTAGGATAGGTTACTTTCCCGCCATGCAATACGAAATACTTCTAGTTTTGTTTTCCTCCAGCTGCACTCAGTTTTCCGTGCTGCTCTCTTTAGGGTGCAAGTGTGCTTGTTATACCACAGTGTCGGACTGTTTTTCTTAATCTTCCTTAAGCGTAAAGGAGCAACCATATGCTCTTTTCTAAAGTGCTAGAAAAGAGAGAGTCCATAGTTTCTGTTACATCATCAAGATTTTCTGAGCTATTGGATATGCTGAGGAATTGATATAAATCAGGAAGATTACTTACAAAGCATTCTTTTGTGGTTGAAGTGATGGTTCTACTATACTTGTAACAAGGAGAAGAATTTATAGTTTTAGTTATATGAAGTTTGCACAAGACTAGATAGTGATCTGAGATATCATCGCTCTGCTGCAGAATTTCAATGCCATTAACATAAATTCCATGTGATAGTATTAAATCTAGAGTATGATTTTGACAATGTCAACCAATAATCTAAATCTGATAGCAAACCTTCTTTCACTAGGTGCTGGTCCTGGTGTTACTGGTATTGGTGGTGTACGAGGCGCAGGTGGACTCTTTCCTGGGACAGGGGGTGAGATAAATTGTGTGCAGTAGTGCTAAATGACAGTCACTTTATTAGAATGATTCACCACTGATAAATGTTTTGTGTTTTCCCATGTGTCAAGGTCCTGGTGCCCTCTCCCCTGCTCAGGCAAAAGCTGCTAAATATGGTAAGCATGTATCCATATTTAGGATCCTTCGTATTCAGATATACCATGGTTCTAATTTCTGCTTCTGGGGGCCCACTGTCCTGCAGAGTTTCAATCCAGGTACTGTAGCTTAAACCCCAATCAAACACACCCAAACAAGCAGTCAATGTCTTTACGATTGCTAGAAAAGTACAGGCAGGGTTGGAACTAAACTCTGTAGGACAGTGGTCCTCCAGGAGCAGGAATAAAGAACCATGACATATAGCATTGGAAATGTCAAACTGAGAGATCATGGCCCTGCCTTGTTCCAGGTGCAGGAGTAGTTCCTGGTGGTGCTGGGATTGTGCCAGGAGCTGGAGGGGTTTATCCTGCAACGGGAGGTTAAAAAAACTGTCTATACAAAATATCTAGAAGAACATTAAAACATTATAATGATCATAAAGTCTCAACACCATTTTCTTTTTTCTAAAAAAAAAAAAAAAAAAAAGGTCTTACTCCTGCTCAGCCAAAGCCCAGCTAATATTTCCAACATTTCGTGGGCCGCTGGAACTTCGGTGTGGAGGACTGTACCCTGGAGCTGAGGTGATGAGAACAAACAATCAATAATCACTTCTTGAGGCACTTAGAAGCCACTGCACAAAATATCCATAGCCACGTTTCCACTGTCGGGCCAAAAGCGGGCGTGCTAGTGCATGCCAGGGCCAGTTGAGATTTCACTATCACTACCGGGGCTTGATCGTGTCTACTTGGGGTTTCCTTGGGGCCAACAGCCAGGGATTTTCGGCTTGCCAAATACCTTGGTCCAAAGCGGGCCAACTGGGGCTTGAGGCGTGGTCAAGGTGAAAGGCAGAGTTTATCTCCGGTAAGCGAGTAGTCAGGTAAGAGTGTTTGCGGCAAGATGCGCATTTCGCTGTATTACGTCGTGCAAAGAACTCGAATTAAACTGAAAATGGAGAATTGCCAGTACTGGTCTGTGGAAGATACCAGGGCTCTTCTAAGCATTTGGGCAGAGGACGATGTACAATGCCAGTTTGATGGCGTCTGCAGGACCGAAGATGTAATAAAATACATCATTGCTGAACTCGCAAAGCTAAGTATCCAGCGCACTATGATGCAAGTTCAAGATAAGTTAAAGAAATTGGGGGTGCAGTATAAAGCCATAAAAACACACAATGGACAAAGCGGTGCCCAGAGAAGGTCCTTTCCGTGATATGACATTATGGACAATGACTTAGTTTCTTATTTTTTAATTATTTTTATTTATTATTATCTGTTTATAAATAGTATGTTTCACAAACACCTGTTTGTTGTGTATACACATTTTCAAAGCACGCTTGTATTTGTTCACTGATACACATTTAATATATAAACAAAGTTATAACTTTGCTGTTTTACTGGAGGCTATTGGAAGTTATTGCATAATGCCGAGTTCACACTGCAAGATTTTAGCCCGATTTTTCACTCGCCGACAGGTTTTGCGGAATCGCCGACAAATGCCCGAAATCGGAGGCAAATCGGTGCTCGTTCACGTGAGTGACAATCACGCAGTTTGAATTATCAAAGGTGCGATCTGAGGGAATCGCCGACACGTCGCCGACGCCCGGGAAATATTTGGCATGCTAAATATCTGGAGCTATCTGCAATTTCCAATCACGCTGTGTGAAATGAGTTCTGACTGAAAAACACATCGGCGATGAAATACAGCCAATGAGAGACCAAGATACAAGGCAGAGGGAAGTTCAGGGAGGAGTTATATGAAAAGTAGTTTGCGGACCAGTGTTGCCAAATCCGCGATTGCCGCTGTTTTTTTTTATGTCAGCAGGTTGAAGCGACCCCGATAACTTGATATTTAGGCCCTGGAATGTGAATTATACCTGGAGAACCCCTCCAAAAAATTTGTATTTTACCCCCAAACGTGATTTTTATTGGGGGACCCCTCGAAAGCAATTGGGCTATTTTCAGGCTAGTTTTGAGTAGTAATTGGGCAGTTTTTGTAGCGAAAACCTGGCAACCCTGCACAAACCAGACAGAGCTGTCAGCGTATTAATGTTACTTAATAAAAATAGTCATTCATTTTTGTTAGTCCATGTCAGTTCACGGTGCACTTACTCATGTCAGAACATAAAGCTTTTGATTTTAATAACTAGCAAATGCCAATATGATAAAAGTAAAAGTGAGTGCACAAAAATCTAAAAGACTTTGTGTCTCAAATTTACAAACTGTTAATTCATTGCTATTCAAAAAAGGTCCTATTCAAATAGAATCACTTATACTATCACGCAGATATTGATATGGACAATTATGCTTTTTTGATAAGCACATTACTTACATGGCTATCTGATGGGCGCCTTTTGTTTCCTGTGTAAATCAGGTCCTATTCAGTAAGAGTGATTATTTACACTATCAGCTATTGTTAAAGACAACTACGCATAGTGATGGGAACATTATTTAAATGCATGTCTGATGAGTACCTTTTGTCTTTTCTTATTTAAATTTTGTCATACGCAAATAAGGTTCTATATAAACTGCTTTACATCGTCAAAAAAAAAAACACTAACCGACAAACCTTAATAACATGTTAACACACACATTTGTACCTAAATAAAGACATAAAAAAGTTATACTAGAAGTAGAACTGTGTAGTTATTTGTTTTCAATAGTCTGTAGATAGTAAGATGGCAATGTAGTGTGTATTATTGAAATGATTTTGTTTGATGTAATACCAGTTGGATGAAAGAGTTGTGTGTAGGTCATAAAAACAGACAACCAAAGGTTCTTTTCCAAGTCATTTATTTGTAGCACACACAATGTAATGATGTCTTACAAATATTGCTGTTGCATGAACAACTGTAGCAGAGCACTTCTTACATCAGCACGGACATCACCAACATAACAAGATGTGCATTCAGCATCTTCATCACAGCCACCACCCCACTCTAGCACAAATCTAGCCATGTATAATTCACACAGGTTGTGCAGTGTACAACATGTCTCCACCATATCAACAACAACATTTACATTGCAGTCATTTCTTTTACTGAGACACTTCCACCGTCCTATCAACCTCCCAAATGCATGCTCAACCACGCAACAGGCTCGACTTGTTCTCACGTTGTATAGTTCTTGACCCTCTGTAAGCCGGCCAGTGTCAGGATATGGTTTTAACAACCATTTCTGCAATGGGTAAGCAGAGTCACAAAGAGTAAAGTAGCCTACATCAGTTCCACAAATATTTTTTACTCTGCCAGAGAAGGCATTACTGTCTGTGGCCCAAGTCCAAAGGCATGACTTTCTGAGGACGCTAGCATCATGTTCCCTTCCTGGCTGTCCAGCATTCAGGTCCCAGAACATTCCTTTACCATCTACAACTGCTTGTAAAATGATGGAGTGCCAGCCTTTTCTGTTGTGAAAATCAGATTGGTATTGTGGAGGTTTCAAAATAGGGACGTGAGAACCATCAATAGCACCCACGCACAGTGGAATTCCAAAACAACGAAAAACCTGTCTTCCCGCCCCCCCCCCCCCTCAAATAATCTCCATCGCAGACAGTTGGGCCGGGCTTGATCAGTGTTTTGAATAAATTTGGGCACAGTATTGCAATCACGCCTTTGAAAAGTCATGCACACAGTGGCAAGCAGAGCTCAGACTGACAGCAAACAGGTTAGTGACTGTCCTGTACTCCGTGGTTGAAGCAAGTTTATACAATGCAATGGCTACCCGTTTCTCCAGAGGAATGCATAACCGGTATGATGTGTCTTGTCGCTGTAGTGCAGGCCTCAGAGTTGTACAAATGTTTTTGAATGTTTCACTGTAAACTCTGAAGTCCTCTAGCCACTGCTCATCTGTGAATCTTTGAGCCACATACCCCCACCGCCCGACTCAGGCCAGGGAGCCCTCCGGCCTGCAGCCCCCCCCCCCCATTTCTGGAGAGGAAGTCAGCTACAGCCATCTGCACCCCCGGCCTGTGGACCACCTTGAATTTAAAGGGCTGTAATGCCAGATACCAATGGGTGATCCACGCGTTGGTATCCTTCATGCGGTAGAGCCACTGCAGGGGCGCGTGGTCCGAACAGAGAGTGAACTCCTGTCCCAGGAGATAATAGCGGAGAGTGAGCACAGCCCATCTTATCGCCATGCATTCCTTTTCTATGGTGCTGTACATTGTCTCCCTCTTCGAGAGCTTACGACTGATGTACAGCACCGGTCGTTCCTCACCCTCTATCTCCTGGGACAGGACCGCTCCAACCCCCCTGTCGCGTCAGTCTGCAACAAAAAAGGGAGAGAAAAGTCAGGGGAGTGAAGGAGTGGCCCGCCACACAGAGCAGCCTTTACTTGGGTGAAAGCCTGCTGGCACTGCTCCGTCCACTGGACCGGATCTGGTGCTTCCTTTTTAGTGAGGTCAGTCAGAGGCTGGTGAGGTCCGAATACTTAGGTACAAACCTTCTATAATATCCCGCCAGCCCCAGGAACTGCCTCACCTCCTTTTTAGTCTTGGGTCTCGGACAGGTTGCAACTGCTGCCGTCTTATCAATTTGGGGACGCACCTGTCCGTGACCCAAGTGGAAGCCCAGATACCTGACCTCCACACGCCCAACCGCACACTTTTTCGGGTTGGCCGTTAGTCCGGCCCCTCTCAGCGATCTCAGGACAGCCCGCAGATCCTGCATATGACGCTGCCAGTCGTTACTATAGATGATAAATTTCCTCTAAATAGGCAGCGCCATATGCAGCCTGCGGTCGGAGTATCCGGTCCATGAGCCGCTGAAAGGTGGCCGGAGCCCCGAACAACCCGAAAGGAAGCGTAACAAATTGGTGTAATCCAAACGGCGTTGTGAAAGCGGTCTTTTCTTTGGATATAGGTGATAAGGGGATCTGCCAATATCCTTTTGTTAAATCCAGTGTCGAGTAAAATCGAGCAGAACCCAGCCGATCAAGCAATTCGTCAACCCGCGGCATTGGATATGCGTCGAATTTCGACACAGCATTCACCTTGCGATAATCCACACAGAACCGGACCGAACCGTCCGTTTTAGGCACTAAAACTATCGGGCTCGCCCAATCACTGTTGGATTCCTCTATTACTCCCATATCTAGCATCGCCTCTAATTCAGTCTGAACTACTTTTTTTTGTGTTCAGGCAAACGATACGGCCGGCTGCGCACCACCACGCCCGGCTCCGTCTCAATGTGGTGCTGAATGAGGTTTGTGCGACCAGGCAGGGGCGAGAACACATCTGCAAATTCAGCTTGCAACTTGGCCACATCAGTGAGTTGTGAGGGCGAGAGGTGATCTCCTCCTGGGGCCAGAGCGAGAGATTGATTTTTAGTGTTCACTTCTGGCCCGAGATCTTCCTCTCCACTCACCGCCACCATCACTGACCTCCGGCCGCCACCCCCCCCCCCTGCCAAAACCCTCTCTCCATTTTTTAAGGAGATTGAGATGGTCAATTTGATGTGCCCCGCTCCTGTCTGATCATACTACCTCATAATTGAGATCTCCAACTCGTCGTGTGACCTCAAAGGGTCCTTGCCACTTGGCGAGTAATTTAGAACTAAAGGTAGGGAGTAATACAAGCACTTTATCTCCCAGTGCAAAATTGCGTACTCTGGTTCCCCGATTAAACAGCCGGCTCTGCTTGTCCTGGGCCTGTAACAAATTCTCCATAGAGAGCCGCCCCAAAGTGTGGAGTTTTGTTCTCAGGTCCAGTACATACTGAATTTCATTTTTACTGTCCGAAGGTCCATCCTCCCAAGTTTCTCTTAGAACGTCCAACACCCCACGGGGCTGACGTCCGTAGAGAAGCTCGAAGGGGGAAAACCCCGTGGAGGCTTGGGGGACCTCGCGCACGGCAAACAAGAGGGTTTCCAGCCATTTGTCCCAATTTTTGGCGTCTTTGTGAACGAACTTTCGAATTATGGTTTTTAATGTGCGATTAAATCGTTCAACCAGACCTTCTGTTTGTGGGTGATAAACGCTGGTGCGAATCGATTTAATGGCCAATAGTTCGTAAAGTTCGCGGAGAGTCCGTGCCATAAATTCCCACCCGGGAGATTAGATGACAGTGCATCCGCTAAACTTTTCGCGGAAATGCTGCGGAGCGCCACTGCCTCTGGGTATCGTGTTGCATAATCCACTAGGACTAATGCAAAGCGATGCCACTTGCAGATCCTCAGTCCCATTAGACGATTCAGTTTTGCTGCTTGCCCCAAATGTCTGGCCATCGGATTACAGTGAGCCGCATGGAAAAGCATTTCCCGACGGCTTTTTGGTACTAACAACTGGGTTGTATCTTGTTTTGACTGACTGTCTTGGGTCACTCGATACAACCTGTCTTTTAAAATAGCAAAATAAGGATAGGAGAGCGGTCGAGTCAGTTGGAGAAGCTGCCCGTGGATGGAACGGACCTGTTCAAAGGCATTTTTGAGCGTTTCATCCTGAGACTGTTCCAGGGGAAAATCATCACACTCTGAGGGTTCTCCTCTCAACAGCGCTCTGTTCCCCTGTCTCAGTTCCCATCGGTCCCGGCTCAGCTTCTCCTACCTGTGCGACCGCCCCCCTTTCCCGCGCTCTTTCCTCCCAAGAGACGACCGCACATAAATGCCCCAATAACGCCTTAAAACCTGGCCAATTTGTTCTCAAAATTAGCGGATGTCTGAGGTGCGGGCTAACTGCATCCTCTACCCTATGCTTTTGTCCCCGAAATTGAATAGCCACCGACATTAAGGGGTAGTTCACCACATCCCCGTGCACGCACCGAACCTTAAACCACGCGGCTCTTATCCAATGCCTCCGGCTGAATCAGGCTTTGATGAATTGAGGTTTGGTCTGCCTCCCACCACAAAACCTGATACGTACCCAACCCCCTTAATACCACGGTCATTTGTCCGGCCAGCTTGATCGTGGGCAGCCTGTGGGGCCTCCGGGCCCCTGATCAGTGTCCCCACCTCCATCACTGTACACCGTCAATCAAATTACCTGGGTCCCCCGCAACGCCAACAGGCCGCCAGGCTCCCCGCCATCCCTAGTGCAGGAAGCGGTCAAGGAATTGGCATGGAGAGAGGGAGACACTGGAGCTGCGGCTGGTCTTATGCGTTGGCGACCCCTCCCCCTGTGCTGCGCCCTCGGGGCAGCTGTGGTTCCGTCCGTGGACCACCCCTCCAGCGGGGTGGGGCTCGTGGGGGCAGATTCCCTCGGGACCTGGGGAAAGGGACAGGTTTGGAGGGAGAAAACACAGGGGAAGGGAGAGAGAGAGAGACAGATGGCAGGGGTTCGCCGACCCCGGGGCACGCCACCATCTGGTCCTCCGCCAGTTGGATGGCCTGTTTCAGCGACGTCGGGCGGTGGCACTGGATCCACTGGGCAGTCTTCCTCGGCAGCCGAGCCATGAACTGCTCCAGTACCACTTTATCAATTACTTCCTCAACGTCGCTTTTCTCGGCCATCAGCAATCTGCGGCAGGCGTCCCGGAGCTGTTGCGCCATCACGAAGGGTCGGCCCCCCTCTTTGAGGTCCAGCGACCTGAAGCGCTGGCGGTGCTGCTCGGGACTCAGGCCGACCCACTGGAGGATGGCGTGCTTAAGGTCTTTGTAGACCAGGAGGTTCTGGACTGGCAGCTGTTGTGCGGCCACCTGCGCTTCTCCAGACAGCAGGGGGATGAGCCGCACTGGCCAGTCCTCTTGCGGCCACCCACATGCCTCAGCCGACCTCTCAAACAGGTCTATGAAAACCTCAGGGTCGTCCTGGGGACCCATCTTATTGAGAGGCACGTGAGTGGGCGGTGCTGGGCCTCCCGGTCAATCCAGCTCCGGAACAGCTCGCGGTCTTCCTGCTGGACTTGGATGAGTGCTCGGAAATGCCGTTCCTGATCGTCCCTCATGCCCAGCAGTGCCTGATGATGTTCCTGGTGAAGACCCGCGAGTGATTGGATGACCTCCGCAAATGGCGATCCTGACAGGGACTGCATGACGACGGCGGCGTTCTTCTTCCTTCCCGGGTTTCGGCACCAGTGTGATGTAGTTCAAAGGGTGGAAGGAAGAAGACAGGGTCGGCGTGACTGGGACTCGTGCTTTATTTGAGACTCTCTGGCACAAACAAAATTAGTGGCGCCCACTGTGCTTCCAATCACTTATTAAATAACTCAGAATATAAATCTGCATACAATTCCGGCTCCCGCAACCAGTCTCCCTGTGTGGCTCGAGTTCCCAGTCAGTCTCTCTCTCTCGTTTCCCGATACTGATGGCTTTTATCCGGTCTCTCCACACCAATTACTGAAACGAGACACAGGTGTTTATCATTTGCACTTGACCTACTTACGCACGGCTCGTCTCCTGCCTCTCTCTCCTGTTGCAGACC